>WSYQ01001279.1:0-128789 GCA_011426435.1 Lysiphlebus fabarum
GAAAAAATTTGAATACCTCTTTAGTCATTATATTTGCCTAATATAAATTCAGAATTTAAAAAAAAAAGAAAAAAAAAATTCAAATACCTCTTTGGTTAGTATATTCGCCTAATAGAAATTCAAAATTTTTTGGGAAAAATAAAAATTTGAATACCTCTTTAGTTATTATATTTGCCTAATACAAATACAAAATCTTGTTACTATATTCGAAATTTTTCACTTTCACCAGAAATGAAAAATTCTTTAGTAAAATTCTAAATTATAACAGGATAATAGAACAAGAAAGGAACTTTCCAAGAGGTCATCTCATATTAAACAAATGCCGAAAAATTCTAACTAACTAATAATAATAAACTGAATACTCCCAACAACAACGACACAATTATATCATGCAAATAATTTTTAATTACATTGTAAAAAAAATTAGCAATCATACAACAACACGTTGTAACGTATTCGTATAAAAGAAAAATATTAATCATAAACAAATGCCAAAAAATTATTTTTTATTATCTTTAAAAGCAATGTCAAATGATAATTAATAGATATAAAAAAAAATATAAAAATATTATTAAAAAATTGTAAATTTATATTTTTGTAATAATTTTTAATAATATAAATAAATAAAAAATAAATAAAGATACATTTGTATATTTTTTTCTATTTTTTATCATTTTAATCTAAAAATATTTTCAATATCAAAAAAGCACATTTTAATTTTTGTGTTATTCTGAGATACTGATTGTTTTCATATATTTTTTTTTCTTTTTAAATTGTTTATCAGATACAATCGATACTTCATCAGAGGTTCTTTAATAATGTTTGGTATTTGAAAAAGTTTCATTTTCTGGCTCACGGCAAAAGCATCCACACCAATTGTGAATGAATTTTTTTTATTTGTTTGTTTTTGTGGTAAAAAGTTTTTAAAAATTTTTGGCTATATATATATTTATAAACTAAATGTTTCACTTGATATTTATTTATATCAATAAAGTTTAAAAAAAGTTTTCATATTAAATTTGTATCTAATAAACTCACGCAATTTTATTTATCACTTTTTTTTTTTACGTTATTTATTTATGACATCGTTATTTAATCATTTGATATATCTAAATATTTTTTTTAATGGAATTTTTTATTTAAGAGTTCATTTTTTTTCCATAGAAATATATAATGATAAATTTATTATTCTTTTTTCTATATAACTTTTATTCGCTTATTATAATTTTTTTTTTCATGTAATATTGAAATTTTTTATTTTTATAAAAAAAAAATATAAATTTTATAAAAATATATAAATAAAATTGAATAAAACTTTACAGACATGAATTCTACATTGTCTATTATTTTCACATAAACTTTTTTAATATTTTAAAAGTTTTTTTTTTTTTTTACGATTTTATTAAATCAAATAAAAAATTTATTTAATAAAAATATTAATGTTAATTTAAAAATTATTATTTATTTTTTTATAATTAAAAATTAATAACCACAAAAAAGTAAAAAATTTAAATGTTCAATTAAAATCAATACTACATTATGATTTTTTATTTGAATATTAATTTATAAAAATAATAATAATTCAATAAATCAATTGGCTATCAAAATATAAGTATTAACAATTTATAATTTTGTTTGAAAAAAAAATTAAAATTCTGTATGATAAACATACAACAATTGTAGTGAAATTATATTTCTAAACTATTGATATTAATATTGTATAGATGTTAATTAATATTTTGAATTCAAAAATTCAAAAAAATATTGGACAGATGTTTATCAGAATTGGGGTTGAATAATGTAAATGCAGTACAAATTGTTCAACCATTGATCAATTATATAATATGAATATAGCTGATGTTTATGTCTGATATTCTAGGGCATTTGTAATTAATCTAGTACATGTATTTTCATATATATATATATTAGAGAAATACATAGAGACAAATAAATTCTGGTCACGCAATATAATGCAAGTGGTATAAAACGTCTAAATCTTCATCAAGAAGTTTCATTGTTTGATTCTGTATTCATTCAAGGTGTCGAAAAATAATAATAATAAATAAACATTCAAAAAAAAAAAAAAAGGTCATATAATTATACTCTACTCTAGTATAATTATAAATTGTAGTTTTTTTTTTATTTTATAATTTAGAAAAAAAAAATGATTCAATTGTTTTCCAATGAAAATTTTTAATATAATTTTATTTGTATTTTTTTGAGTCATTTGTTTGTTTAAAGAAGTCATTGATTTAATAATTGTATAAAAAAAATAAATATATAATAATAGAAAAAAAATTCAAGTTTTCAACCTAAGGAATAGAATTATTTTTTCTTTTTAGTTGTTGGATTTTTTTTTTTACCTTAAATATATATATATATGTATTATCAGGACAATACTGAAAATGTGAACAATAAGAAGACTGAATATCAAATTGATAAATGAATATGTAGATATATATAAAATATAGAATTGCATAAAGACAGTGCCAAGTAAAATTCAGCAAAAGTATACATTTGAAAAATGGAAAGACTTCGTCTTCACTACGTCAGCCTCTTTATCTCTGTTGAATATGATAACGTCGACGCAGCATTTTGCATGCCCAATACTCTGTGGTTCCATGCAATCTTTTCTTTTACTTTTTATTTTTTTTACATCACACTCTCACTATATACCAATTTTTTTATAATTTTTTTATTCTTTTTATTTTCAATTTTTCATTTTTATTTTCTTTTATGCCTTCACTATTTTTTTTTTTTTATCATTTTTTTTTTTATCATTATTATTCAAGTCTCCAGTCATTTGTACTAGATTTTAAATAAAAAAAAATAATAAATAAATTATATAGACATTGACAACATTATTAAATTTCAAGTTGATTAAACAAATTGAAAAATGTGTTGATGTTTAAATTAAGCTGTATAACTCAATATCATAATATCAAGTGATACAGATCAATAAATAGTCAGACATAATTATTTTTTTTTTTTATATTTATTAATTTAAATATTCAATTGACTAAAAAAATTAGTAAAAATGATTTTAATGATAATAACAATGTTTTTTTTAAATTACAAAAAAAAAAATAAAGTATAAATATAAATGTAAATTGAGTTGGCAGATGAAAAAGTAGAAAAAGTATTATTGCTTTTTCTTGGAAATGAAAAATATATATTCACACATATGTATATATTAAACTCGTACGAAGACTTTTATTTGCTATTTCATTTCATTTTTTTTTTTTTTTTTGTGGGATCTTGTCTTCATTTTCACTGTAGCCTTCTCATTTTTTTTTTAATTTTTTTATTCATCTGTCCCCTTTGGGAGATAGGTTGTACGTTTCAATTTGTCTTTTCCTACTTCTTATGATGTAACTGTGCGCGGTCTCATTAGTCGTACAGGGGTTGTTCTTGGTTAAGGGTAGAATAAATTTTTGTCTTTCTTCAACTTAAAATTACCTGAGAATTTTCTTTGTCATTTTACAATCAAAATCATTTTCTCAGACGTTTTTAGCTGTGCTTTCACGTCTTACTAAATTCAACCCTCTTCTCTTTTACTGTCATATATATGTATATACAATTCAAAAACCTTGCTATATATATATGACTTGGTTAATGGTAGTTATATCAAGTCTATGAATCTACAACTTTTTTTTATAAATATTTTTCTTCTTGCAAATACTTGAAATTTGTTTAAAACAATGTATGATAAAGCTTGTGGCTTTGATGTCATAAAAGACTAGGTCCAAGAAAATATATATTTATTTATCATTTTTAATAAAGTATTTTAGTATTTTAGTATTTTAGTATTTTAATATTTTAATATTATTATTACATTAATTTTATTCCATTTATAAATAGTCCCATTACATCAAGTAAAATAAAAAATGAAAAAAATTTGTTTTTGTTTTTTTAAATATAAAAAAATTCTTTATATTATTTACTTGATTATATATTTAAATTGAATCAAGTATTTTGATTTTATATTATAATTAACATTGTATAATATTAACTAGGGTTTATTTAATTATAATTTTGCATATTTCGATAGATATTAGTGACTGACTGAGCTTTTCTACATAGCAATGAAAATTTCAATTATATCTTTGAATTTATGATTTTAAATTAATAATTTAATATTATTATTAATATTTATAAATAATTATTAAACTATTTTAACCAATTGTTATGTCATAACAATGATGTAATATTAAAGTTCAAAAAAATATATATGAATATATTTTTTTTTTGTCATTTATAAAATTATCATTACTTTGTAATTAAACACACAAAATTTTTATTGTTAAATAAAATATATACAATTTTAAAAGTGAATAAAAAAATATTAAAATACAAATATATTTAAAGTGTATTTGTATTGTGATACAGCTATTTCATGGTAAATAATTCTGGTTGGTTCACCTGTCTTCAACGAATTACAAATGTTCATGACAGTTTGGAATATGACATTTCATTTTCAATGTGTGTTATGTGTGATACTCACATTAATACATCAACTAATATACATATACTACTAAAATTATCTGCATCTTTATTATGATAATAACAATATCATATGTAGATATGTATATGTATAAGGCTTTAAATATATATATATATATGGGGAGGGCTTTTTCAATTCACCAAGTTGAGAACCTTCTATCTTCAGAAAATTTCATAGTTAATATTTTCTTTATATATAAGGTCCCAAAAGCTCATTTTAATTTTTTTAGATTTTTCGCAGCGCCACCTGCCCCTCCCCCTCGATTTTTAATAATTCGTCTCAAGAGGTAAGTACCATTTTGCCCGTTTTTATTTTGATGAAAAATTTTATGCAGATTCTATGATGAAATTGATGAACATTTTTCATAAAATTGGAGTGGGCATTATACGCGAAGTATTTTTTTTTTTTATTTAAGATTTTGCAAAATTTTGAATTTTTGAATTTTTTAAAATTTAAATATATTTTTTAGACTCAAAAAAAAAAAATAAAAATAAAATTTGTCTGTCAAAAAAACGATATATCGATTATTTTCCAAAGAAAATCAATTTTTTAACTTTTTGACACGAAAATAATTATTAGTAAAGTTTAGACTTTTTATTTTGAAAACTTAAAAAAGATTTTTTTCAAAAAATAATCGATATATCGTTTTTTTGATAGACAAATTTTATTTTTATTTTTTTTTTTTCAGTCTAAAAAATATATTTAAATTTTAAAAAATTCGAAAATTCAAAATTTTGCAAAATCTTAAATAAAAAAAAAAAATACTTCGCGTATAATGCCCACTCCAATTTTATGAAAAATGTTCATCAATTTCATCATAGAATCTGCATAAAATTTTTCATCAAAATAAAAACGGGCAAAATGGTACTTACCTCTTGAGACGAATTATTAAAAATCGAGGGGGAGGGGCAGGTGGCGCTGCGAAAAATCTAAAAAAATTAAAATGAGCTTTTGGGACCTTATATATAAAGAAAATATTAACTATGAAATTTTCTGAAGATAGAAGGTTCTCAACTTGGTGAATTGAAAAAGCCCTCCCCATATATATAACAGATGCGAATTGTGATGCGTAAACGAGATACGACCTCACAAAAGACATAGATAATATCACTTTAAGCATCAAGTATGTACCTTTAAATAAACTTTTTAGACCAATTTTACATCAAGGAGACTTGTTGTTAGCAATTTATCAAAACTACTTGGAGCTTTTTCTTTAATTTTTTTTTTTTTTATAGTAAATAATTTATTGAATAAAGTATAGTCTCGAGTAAAAAAATTATATCAATTTTATAAATATAAATTACACTTGTCACTTGTGATGTCTTGAAAATAAATTATATAATAATTAATTTGATTATAAAGTTTATTTTTTATAATTAATTTATATTGTTATTTTAATGAATTCATGTATATTGTTGTTTTTTTTTTTTTGAAAACATAAACAATTTTGTGATTAAAATTTTATAATATATCAGTTTATTGTTTGATGATTATAAAGGTGAGCTAGATTAATGGACAATGTGATAACTTTGCTTCATGTTCATATTGATATTACAATATTATCTCAAAATAATAATTATATTTGATGGTTAATATACGAAAATTAAATTCATTATTATTATTAAAAAAATTTGTTGGATTAATATTTTATATTTTTTTATATCAATTTTTTATTATTTATTTTTCATTTTTCAGTATTTTTTTTAAATTAAAAAATTTGTAATTATTATTTTTTTATTTTAAAACTTTAAAATTGTGGTTAATATTAAATATTTTAATTGCAATAATTAGTTTTATTTTTGTAATTATTTTTATTTCAATTTTTTCTTGGTTTTATTTGTCAATTATTTAAAAATAATAATATTTAGAGATTAAAAATGTCTTGTGTCAATTTGATATATAATCTTAATAATCTACTTGAAATACATCATTATATATACATGTGAAACACCGCAAGTGTTATTTATTGATCGCGTGTCAATTGTGGGGTTGGTAAATTCACACTTTAACAAAATTACTAACGAGATTGTAATTTAAAGTATATTTATTGATGATAAACACATGTAATCATATATATAATATATCATTTTAAAAATCTAAACAAATTAAAATTTAATAATTTCATTTACAATTTATTTTTTTTAAAAGTTTCAAGTGTATTATCAAAAGTATCCTAAAATTAAATTAAAAGCTGTTTAAAGAAATTTTCGTTATCTTAATTTTTGATACAAATTAATTTTAATAATTTTAAAAATAAAATAATAATCAAAGATATTAATTTAAATAAATATTTTTCCAAGTGAAAAAAAATAAATATATGTGGTTTTTTTTTTTTTTGTTTTGACAAGTGGATTTCCACTAAGTTTAGTAAATTAGTTGAAGCTTGGACGTTTTACGGATACAGTACTTCTAGGAGTTCCGAAGTAAAATCGATCCAGAGGTGGAGTCTCTCCCGAGGGTAACTTCGGTGGTAACCTCTGTTTTCCGACTAGTATTGGGAAACCAACTAACCTAACGAGGATGAAAAGCTCTACACGAGAGTTAACTATATACAGAAAGCTTTATACAATATACCTATATAGTAAATACATTTGACGTATATAAAAGCTCCAACTACACAAGGAGCGTTTCAATTTTCTCTGGTTTTATTTTTATTACAAATAAAAATAAAATATATATATACATGCATAAAATAAAATAAAAAATCAAATATACATTAAATTTAAAAACGATGATATACATGTTTTACAATAATATTTTTAAAATTAAATAAAAATTTATTTAATAAATCAAATAAAAAAAAAAAATGATTGATTTTGTATGTAAAAATAATGTTATGGAATTTTATTTTATTTATTTTTTTTTCATTTCAGTCAATTTATTCAATCAAATATAAAAATTTTTTTCAATATGAAAATAATATAAATAATTTTATGAAAATTAATTTAAATGATATTTTTTATTAAAAATTAATTAAAATATTTATTAGAATTTATTTGATTATTTTTATGAATAAATAAATTATAATTTTAAATATTAAAAAAAATTAATTTATAATAATTATTACAATTATTATTAAGATTTTAAATTTAATTCATTGAAAAGTTTTGTAATTATTAATATTACAAACTTTTTTTATTTAATATGCTACATTAACCCCCCCAGTAAAAATTATTATACATAAAAATCGACCTTAATCTTTAACCATTCACTACTGGCTCTTATCCCAATGTTGAGAATATATATTTTTTTTTTTTATTTTTTTTCAAATTATGGAATAAAACGATTTTTAGAGTGATTGAAAAAACCTTGTTCTGAATATCGATAGTTAATGAAATTTAAAAAAAAAAGGAAAAAAAAAATTCAATTCAATTGCTCTTTCCAATTTTATGGTAATTTTTATTTCAATAATCGTATGTCATTATTAATTTTATTCATTTTTTTTTTACCTATATATCTATAAAAAAATCAATATATAATAATAAAAATTTTATAGAAATAACTATTGAAATTTGTAATCTTTTCGCTTGTGGGACGGTTGTTATAAATATATAGATATACAAAGGCTTGATTTGAAGATAAAGATAAAAAAAAAAAAAAAAATTAAAAAAACAAAACGGGAAGAGAGTCGGCAGGCTGCTATCCGACAACCGGTATGATCATGAAGAATAGAGAACAATGGAAACAATACATATAAAAATGAGAAACTTGGTTTGCATTGTTATAAATATATAAATAACTATATGATACAGAGACAAGGAAACTTGTATAATATCAGTCTGTAAAGTGAGCAAGTGATATAGGTATATATACACATCAAAATATTTTAAATAATAAAAAGAAAAAAAAAAAAATATACAGTCATTATTTTTTTGTTGAATGAACACATGCAAGATGGTAATTGTAAACTACCAGATGAACAGTAGACTTGTCAAGTATTTTTTTTTTTTTTTTTTAACTTTGTTTTGTCGTTTAATCAAAATTTTTCATTCAATGATACTTGTTATATTTTTTTTATATAAAACAACGTAAAATAATAATAGCCAACAACAACATATCATTAAAATTAAAAAAATAAAATAAAATAAATAATAAATTGTGAGTCTTTTGTTCATAATTATTTTATTTTTATTTTTTATATATTAATGGACAATTGTTCAACTGAGGTGAATTATAATTTAACAATTTACTTATCTTTATATAAAGTAAATAAAGTTTTTTAAATTAAATCGATATAACATCGTCATTAGAGGTTCATCGTTATCTGTGTGTATATATACACTGTCGATCGTAGATTTGAAATCTCGTTAAGCTTTCTCCACATTGAAACTTGTCAGTGTATTATCCTTCATATATATTTATACTTTTACCTTCTTCTCTTCTCCCAAAAACCACCCTATTTTATCGTAATAATTCTATCCTTTTCTATCCTATTTGAAACTTTAAGTTACACACTTTTAATATATATATATATACTTGCACAAAAGTTTTCACTACTTTATGGTTAACTGAAAGATATCACATCGTAATATACTTGCATAAACTTTGACATGTATAATAAAAAATTTTTTAAACAAGTTTTATTATATTATTCACTAGTATTATTTAATACATAACAATATAAATTATATAAAAAAAAAATAAAATTTTAATATTCTATACTAATAGTTTAATTGAAAACAAATAAAAAAATTACAAGCATAAATGCATAAAAGTTGATTGAAAAATGAAAGAAAAAAAAATTTAATTGTTATTTTTTTTTTTTTGTCAAGTTATCAGTTGATGATGTATAATAAATAATCAATGAATATTGTAATATCAGCTTCAGGGCTTTCAAGTGCTTCATAAAACAAAGAATAAAAAAAAAAAAAAAAATATAAATTTTTTTTTAAAATAAAAAAACTTTGTACAGACTATGACGATATGGTATGCACACTGTGTTTACATACTGAGCTTAAATGCTTTTCAGCCAGTGCTTTTTCAGCCAGTTTCTATTACATAGTATTTTTCACTAAGGTTTTAATATATATATATATATACATCAGTCTTTTGAGTGTTTGCCAACTGAGACCCCTTGCTCTTGTAAACTTCATTTTATATTATTTTATTTTTTATATTTTTTTTTTAAATTAATACATCTCAATTATTATTATCATTATTATTAATTAAAATACTGGCCATTTTATATTTTAGTGGTTATTATTTTTTAACCTTTTATCATTGAAATTAAATTATTATATAATTTTATTACTTTTAGTAAGTAGAACAAGTCAATTTTTAGTCAGACATAAAAATTAATTTTTTCAAATAAATTTATTACTATTATTTTTAAAAAAATTATTATAGTAATGAATTAATAGATATTATTTTAATTAAAAAATAATTATTTTGTTAAATTTTAATTTATTAATTTCAGATTGTACAGCTTCATATGAGATGCAAGGACCAAATTTTATTGTTGAGCCACAATCAAGAATTGAATTTACAAATGTTAATGGTGGAATTGTTGATTGTACTGTTAGAGGTAATCCAGAACCAACAGTTGAATGGTTAGGTGCTGATGGTGGTGGTGTTGGAACAATACCAGGTATAAGAATTGTTTATGGTAATGGTACAATACATTTTCCGGCATTTGAAGCTGAAGCATTTCGTCAAGATGTACATTGGGCTATATATAAATGTACAGCAATAAATAGTGTTGGTGCTGTTGTCAGTAGAGATGTCACTGTACGAGCAGGCAAGTTTTATTTTTATATTTTTCATTAATTCAATATTGATTTTTAAAATGATGATAATTTAATTTTTATAATTAAAAAAATATTGAATGGTGATATTTCATATAATTTTTTGTTTGATTTATATTTATTTATTCATTTTATTTTTCTTATTAATTCAACAACTTTCAAACTATAGAACCTCTTGAATTTAAATTATTTTTTCAAGTTTATTCTTCAAGAAATTCACGACATGAATATTGACAAAATAATTGAATTAACTTTAGTATTTTTTCATTTTTTTATTTTTTTTTTTTTACTTTTTATATTGTCAATTGCAGAATATATTTCAAAATAATATAGTTTATGTTTATTAATAAAAAAAAATTAAATAGAAAAATGTCATCCAACAGGTAGCAGAAAAAAAAAATTAATCACTATTTTTTTAAATCAATTTATACTGAAAATTAACAATATGTTTTTATAAAAAATAAATTTAATTTTAATTAAAAAAAAATATAAAAAATAAAATAAAATTATTTGTTTTTGTTAAATTTTGTTAAAAATAAAAAATAGTAAAATTTTTCTTATAAAAAACTTTTTTTTATTTTACAAGTTGTAGTAGTACTCAAGTAAATTCAAACAATTTACCATGTCACATGATGCATTCTTTTTTTTTACTATTTTTTTTTTTGTTCTATGTTTCATTCAAATATTCTAGCTGGCTGTCATTTAAATATTTCATTGAACCGAGTAGTTTTATATGATTATTTAATATTTTTAAAAATTTTATACATCATTTTTTTTGTTTTTTTTTTTCATTTCAAATAAAATGAAAAAGTTTCTTGTAGAATTGTTATAATAACAATTGTAAATTCAAGAATAAAAAAAATAAAACTATAAAAATCAAAAAAACTTTATTCACCTTAGTAAAATATATATAGGTATTTCTTATAATATAATATCTATCTTCGATAGGGGGAATAATAAACGAACCGGAAATTCCTTATCGAACTAACTCTCTCATAAATCATAGCACGATGAACATAACTTTTACCTTTTTTTTTTTTTTCCAATTTTTATATATAAAACATCGTCAGCATATTTTACTCGTCTCATATATATATTTTTTTTTTATTTTAACCAAAAAAAAAGCAATCAAATCATTTTTATCTATCTAAAACACCTGCAGACTTTTTTTTTTTTTTTTTTTTTTTTTCTAAAAAATAATTTTTTATTTGTAAATATAAAAATTTTACTTGCTTAATCCTATAGTAATATATTTAAATTATAATTTTTTTGTATTTTATTTTTTTTAATAATAAATAAGCAAAAGTTTTTTACAAACTTAATCAAAACTCGTTTGTAAATATTTTTTTTAAAAAAATATACTCTTCAAGATTTTCGTTTTAGAATTTTGATATATAAAAGTTTGAGGTATATAGTTATATATATATAAAACCCTTGATAGTTATATAGGTACCTATATATACACCTGAGAATGTAAATTCTCTGCATATTTTATGGTTTGTAAATATTACTCGTTGAGTAGAAAACGTCTGGTGGGTTTATGCCTGGCCGGGTTATCCGCAGGTTTCGTTGTACAAGTAGCATATAGGATACAAAAAAAAAAAAAAAAAAAAAAAAAAGTACGTAATGTACAAAAGACGTAGAAAACTTACAGACTTTTTTACTCATTTTATATTATATTTTTTTCTCTCATATTTTGACTTTTTCTATATAATTTTGTCCTTTATTTTCTTCACTTTTAACATTTTTTTTTATCCTTATTTTTTTTCTTTGGGCAACCTTAGCTACCCTCTTTGCTCCTTATACAAACCATTCTAGAGTCTGAGAGCTTCCTCACCCCGTTGACTCTTGAAACGAGCTTCCAAACCAAGCTCATATATATATATATACATACACCACACAGTGCACACTCAAGTCACCCTCTGACCTCCCTTGCTTTTGCCTTACTTTGCACTCTATTGATGTACATATATATATATATATATTTTGGTACCAAAGTCACCATCACATTCAATATACAACCAAGCAAGAAGCCAACTATTTTATATTTTATTTTTCTCTCTTTACTATTACCAACATCTCATTACTAACAATATTGTACATATATACATATTGCATTTCACAATTTTCTATTTGTCACTACAGTTGTGTTTTGTGTGACATCTCACTTGTGTACTTTAATATTTTTTTCTCTCTTTTACTCTTTATGTATCTAAAATATATATATATATATACATGAAGGAATGAGCTGGCTTGTTGGGTTCAACTTCTTGCTCTTGACTATAATACCTGTCGAGGTTTTACTATTTGTGAAAAATATATTTTTATATATTTTTTATTTATACTTTTAACATCATTATTTATAACACGACTTTAAGTATTGAATAGAAATTCTACAAATTGTTATATATATATATATACAATAAAATAAAAATAATTTTATATAATATTAAATAAATTTAATAGAATATATATCAGTTTAGGTATTTGCATATGTATTTGCAAAAGACACTTGTGTTTGACATTATAATCAATATATTATGCATGTATATTTACAGTGGTTAACCAACGTTACGATCCTGAAGTCCAAAGTCTAGGTGGTTTCCTGGGTAACAATGTACTTATGCGATGCAATGTTCCTAGTTTTGTCAGAGATCATGTGACTGTTACATCTTGGCTTCAAGAACCTTCATTTAATATTTATCCATCGATTGTGAGTGGTACGTATTAAATTATTTAACATATCATCAGTAAAAAAAATTTTTTTTTTCAAATTTTATATTGTCGTAATCAAGAGTTTATGTATACTTTTACAATATTATTACAAACAAAATATAAAATGAAAAAAAAATGAAGGATATATTATATTATATAAAATAAATTTTTTTAAACTTTATAAAGTTGTTTTAAAGTTTTTTATAAGTTAGTTTAAAGTATATTTTTTTCTTAGCTACCTCAAAACAAAATTTATGAAAATTAAAATAAATAATTATTTTATATTTTTATAATAATTATTTATTTTAATTATTCAATTTTATATTTTGATTTTATTAAATTTTATTTATTCATGTTTTATATTATTATTAAAATACAGCTTAATTTTAATTTTTTTCTTTCAACTTTTTTTAATTTAAAAATTTGCGAAATTAATTTTTTTTTTTTTTTTTTTTTATTATGAGTTATTATTTGGCAAGGAAAATTTTTTATTCACGTAAATTTTTATATTTTTTAAAAATTATTTTATTACTTAAAAGTTGGGACAATGAAGATTTACATTTGCGTATAAATATTTTATAATTAAAAGGAATTTTAATTATTGATTGATTATTTATTGTTGATGAGAAACTGCATGTTGTTTTATTTAATTTTTACATTATTTATATAAATGCATATATTCATTGTTACCATTTCTATTTTATTTATTTATACTGGATTTATTAATTATTCTATGAATTTTATTTATACAACAATTTTTAAAAAGTATGCAACTCACTCATTCCTGTATTTTCATTTGAAGTAAAAAAGCAAAGTATTATGTTATTTTGTAAAATTAAAATTTTTTAATATATTTATTTAGATGGTAAATATCATATGCTACCAAATGGTGATTTGATGATAATCAACATAACAAGAAGTGATGCTCAAATGACATATCGATGCAGAACACATCATCGTTTGACACAAGAAACACTTGTCAGTAGAAATATTGGACGAGTACAATTAACTGGTATGTATATAAATTATTTATTAAAAAAAAAAATTCAAAGAAATATAAATAAAAAATAATTTAAAATTTAATAAACAATATCAACACATCAATGAAAAAAAAAATTTTTTTGCGTATAATTACATAAAAGTCATCAAAAATAACAAGCAAAATATTTCAAGTGAAAACTCATCATCTTGAAATAAAAAAAAATGATTAATTTATATACTTGAAAATTATTGAAAAAATTGAATAAAAAAAATAAATAAATATGTGTATCAGTATGTATATCTGATGATGATTCACAGTATGTCACCAATGATATACCCCAGTGAATTTGTACTTGAAAATATGGTTTAGTAAGTATGTTGTAGAGTTGTCTGAAGTGGCACGCGAATCTCTTGAGTATGACATCGTTAGTTAGCTAAACTCAAGAGAATTTTATCTCTTTTTTTCTCACTATTTTTATATTTTTATATATTTATACACGTATCTATATGCGTATCATTTTTTCTTCATTTTTATCTTGCTCATCCTTATTTTTCAACCCTTTTTTTTTTTTTACATATCCTCAACTTTTCATCTCAGGACCACTTCACCAACATTCAAGCTCGGTCACGAATCATATTTTCTTTGACATCATCAACCCTCAAACTGGTTTATACTCAACAACAAAAAGTTAACCCCTTTCACCATGAATATAAGCACAATCTCATATTTATATTTTATTTTTATTCTCAACAATAATGAAATAAAAAAATTTAAAAAAAAATTCAGTAAATATAAATTATATAAATTTTAATTTTAAAAACAAAAATATATTTTTATATCATAATTTAATAATGCTTTTTGATGATTATATTTATGTATATATAATATAATAAAAAAAACTTTGTAGATAAATTTCATGCCACAGAGAGTCAATGAATGATCAAAACAAACTCAAAGTACCATTAGTTGAGACTGAGCAAGACTGAGCTTTTATTGTCAAACAAACATCACAATATATATTTATTTGTTGGTTCTTTGTATTGTCTAAGCTCAACTAAAGTAAAAAAAAAAAAAAAAATTCACAATAATAATAATAATAATTAAAATACATCAAAGCACAACAAATGTGAAAAAGAAAAAGTTGTAACGTTTGTGTTATAAACATTAAAATATATTTTCAACATTAAAAAAAAATAAAAAAATATTTAAAAATTTTTTATATTTAAATTGAATTTAGAATTTAATTGTTTATTTTTTTTTATTAATATTTCTATTTGTTATTAGTTAAGTAAAAAATATTATGATGAAGAAATATGTAACAACATTTTTGACATTCTGTCAGTTTTAATATGTCTGATTAGACATGAGAAAAAAAGAATAGCAATAATTATTTTTCATTATATTAAACATGATCCAGTTTTATGGTTTGTATACCAGTCTTTGCTTTTACTACTAATTTTTGACCCTACAATTTTCCATTAGGCGTGGTTTGTGCGTACAAGATAAATCGTAGAGTAATTTTGTCGACCTCATTCTTTCATTCTGTACAATACATTTTTTTCTATATTTATTTCTATCTCAATTTTCTTGATGTTACTGTAAAAACTACCCTCTTTTCTTATAATACTTTACCTTTTATTTTATTTTATATATTTTTCTTTTTCTTAGCTTTTTTTTTTTTTTACCCTAGTCCTTTCTTTTGCGGTCTATTTATGATGCACTGTGAAAAACATTTCTCGTATATCACTGAAAAACTTATGTGAACTCATCCGTATAGCAAGTATAAAATATATATTTTTTTTTTTTATTATTATTATTTTTTATACCTCAAGAGAAAAATAAAAACTTTAAAAACAAATGAAAAATATATATATATAAAAGAATAGCTAGTTTTATATAAATTGATGTTCAACTTTTCACTGTGTTGTTATAAAATTTTTATGATGTTTTAAAAATGTAAATAAATTAATCAGTGATTTTATAATAAATATTTGTAATTTATATATGTACATTTTATATTTTAAAATAATATTTTTTATACTTTTTACTTATTTTTTATGTATGTTTTTTAATAATAAATATTTTTTTTTTTTTTTTTTTTATATTCTATTACAGAGGTACGTGGTTCAACACCACCAATACTGAATGAAAAGCTGCTTACTATGTCAGGTCGTCTGGAGGATACTGTTGTAATACCATGTGTAGCATATGCAAATCCTCCTTCAACGAACAGGTAACATGCTAGCTTAAACAAATAACCATATCAAACATGTCCTAGTTTTATAAAAAAAAAAAAATAATAAAAAATCATGAAATAGTATTTTTTTAACTTGAAAAAAAAAAAAAAAACATCATAAATCCATCAAAATAAAAACAAAGATTGAAAACAGAATTACATCAATTTTGCATTTGATGAAAATTGAAAAAAAAATTATTCAAAAAATATCAATTATTTTAAAATTGTGTAAACTAAATTTTACAAAAAATATAAAGCTAGTTACTATAAAATTCATTATTCAATATCATATTATAATTTACAAGTATTAAATAAAAAAACTTTTTGTATCAAGTAACAAAGCAATACGTATGAGCTTAGTTACAATAATTATGTAAAATATTTTATCAAAAATTTATTATTTAATTGAATTTTTTAAAGAGATATAAATATCATAAAATTAATTTAATAAATTTTACATAAATATATAATTTTCCATCAATAATATTGAATAATCACATTGAGAAAATAAAAATTTAAAAAATAAAAAAAAAGTATCATCAGGCGTATCAATCACACGGTATTTCATTAAAGCTTTTGTGAGTATATTATTGAAATATATATTATGTTAATGCACTAACACGTGCCTTCAACCAGAATGATCACGATTGAAACCCATATGGAATAGTTGTTTCACACATAAATGAAAATTAAAATATATTTTTATACAATATACAAATACCCAAAAACCATGTGCAAACAAAAATTAAACAACTCTGCATTATCATTGTATGTATGTACATAAATAACACATGAAAAACTTTACTGATAACAACATTTCAAAATGGGCAATATGCAAGTTTTGTTGTTACAGTCATTCAATTACCAGATTTCTATATTTTCAGTATTTAAAATTTCTCTACACACTCTCTATCTATATACTCTATATGTTTCAATACAAAATGCAAATTAGTTTTGAATACTGTCAAAATGCCTGTTTATATATATATTAACATGACGAATGTTGAATTATTTTATTTCATTTAAATTAATCAAAAAAAAAGCACATAAATTGTTTAATATATATTTTAAAAATTTAAATAATAAATAAATGACTATATAAATACAAAAATAATAATAAAACAAATCAAATGATAAATACACCTATACAAAAAAAAAAAAAAAAAAAAATAAAAAAAAATTTAAAAGAGAAGGTAAACAAACAAACCACTGATTACAGAGACTGCTTCTGACAGCCCATCAAATATTCTGCATTTACGTTAACGTCGACGTCACAAGGTATACCGTTCTTGTGTTGTTCCAACCCAACTTTTCATATATATATAAAACTACCCTTCTCTGTCTCTTTGCAAAGCACATATATATACAAAAGTATGTACATATAAATATATATAGATATGGTAACCAACGGGTTTCTATATATATAGTTGACTCAGTGAAGAGTTTGAGGGTTTGCTTCTACTACCCATTTTCAAACCACCAACTACCACAGCATCGTGTTGGCTTCCAACTTTTTCTCTATTCTCACACTCTTTATATATATATACACCTCTTTACCCCCCTTGTCTAGGTTTTTACTCTATGTACAAAATTATATATATACCTATATATATATATTCAGTGTGCATTTACTATATAAGCTTAACAAAACCAGATATATTTTTTATCTTCGTTTCTCACCAATTTCCTTCAGTAAATTCGATTATCCATAGATATATATATATATATAGCATAAAAGTATATTTTTTTTATATTTTTTATTTTTATTTCTACCGCAGAGTAAGCAATATCGAGCAAAGAATAAGAATACGAAAAGCACAGAGATAGCTAAAGAAATAAGAAAAATAAAAAAATTTTCTAAAAAAGGAGACAAGATTGTAGGAAAAAAAAAAAAAATAAATAAAATAAAATAAAGGTACAGTATAGAATATAACTGACTCAACCCCTAGGTCAATTGCCTCGGGAGAGTTAACTTGATCTCACTTCTCCCTTTTACCACCCTACAATTTCTATTTTTTTTTTCCCAATAACCACCCACAAGAGCTCTTTCTCATTAGTAAATTCAGGTGCGGTTATTTACTGGTATAGAAAAGTCATTCAGCATAAAAAGCAACTTGGGAATCAAAGTTATTTTTTTTTTTTTTTTTTATAAAAGTATTTGTGTGTTGATTGAAAATATATCAAATTTCATGTATATATATAACAATTTAATATTAAATTATTTATACAAGTACATGCTTGTTATTATAAAAATAAAAAATAATAATTTTATAAATATTTTTTTTTTTACAATTAAATTATTAATTGAAAGGATAAAAAACTAATTTATTTAAATATTTTTAAAATATTAATTATTAATTTACTTGTTTATTTAATATACAAAAGTTTTCAAATATTTAAAAATACATTAGAATATTTTATGTATTGTAAATACGAGATATATGTATAATATGTATAATAAAATAGTATTTGTACGTTTTTATGTTTTATTTTGGGTAACTGCTATGTGAGAAACTGTTGTACTGCATTTTGAAATTATACAGTATTCTCACCGCGTTTCTGTACTACTGCGGTAAATGTCCTTGTTATGTCGTGTGCAAAGTTAAAGTTATACATTTTACATGTACATTGTTATGTATAAATATATATAAAATGAAGGAAAAGTTATTTTCTGTCTCTATTAATATATATACTCTAGATACAAACAACCACAATAGAGTATGACTATAAAATTTATGAAATACAAATTTTTGTTTGTAATATTTTGATGTTTTTTTTTATAAATATTTATTAAAATTTAATAATTTATATTATATATTATTAATATAATATAATTTATTTGGATTTTCTTTTTTTTTAAAAGATGGTATTTTCGTCGTGATCAACGTGAAGAACCAATTGATGAATTATCAAATCATTGGACAATACATAATGGATGTTTGACAATACAAGGTCTTCAAGAAACAGATGCTGGATCATATATTTGTTCGGCAAGTAATCAAGAGGGTAGTGCTAATTTAGAAATTAGACTAAGTGTTATTGCACCATTAAGTGTTCATGTACAACCATCAGTACAAACCATTGATCTTGGAAAACCAGCTTCACTTGTAAGTTTATATATATTTTATTATATATCAAGGCCAGGATGTTTGTCGGTGAAACTGATCAATTGAGACTTTGATTTTCTCAGATAGAATTTCTATTCGAGACACTTTGTGAGCCAATTTTTTTTAAAAATGTAATAAAATAAAACAATAATTTGTTATTATTATTCAATTTTATTACGTTTTTTAAAAAAAGGGCTCACAGAGTGTCACGAATCGAAATTCTATCTAAAAAAATCAAAGACTCAATTGACTTTTTTAATTTTTTTAATGAATACATGATTTTTTTTTATCATTATTTTGATTATTAATAAACTAAAACTCATAATTATCTTTGTTTTGTTTTTTAATTTTTTTAAATAATAAATAAATAAAGTTGCTATTTAGTAAACATGGTACCTTCAGCTGACCAGTTTCGCTGACAAACATCCTGGCCTTGTTTATTATTAAAAAATAATCAAGTTTTTTTTTATTTTTATTTAATAACTAAAATATCCCATAATATTCATTTCGTTATGTAAAAAAAAAAAAAGTTTTTAAACATTTTTAAACTTTGTGAACGAATCATGATGATATACCCAAAGGGTCGTAAAAAATTACAAAATTTTTATTTCAATATTTAAAAATAAAAATAAAATAAAATTGAATAATATAAATTAATTTTGTTGCATAAATATAATTAGATATTTATTAAAAATAATAATACTTAAAATTTATTATTAAAATTCAAGACATGCAGTGCAAGTGGTTTTCCTCAAACAGCATTTTATTGGTTAAAAGATGGTCAGCCACTACGTACTGGTGATCATATCAGTTTATCAACACGTGATAAAATTTCATTGAGTTCAGTTGCACGTGAAGATCGTGGTATGTATCAATGTTTTGTAAGAAATGAACATGAAATGGCACAAGGAATTGCAGAATTACGTCTTGGAGGTAAATTAATTTATAATATTATTTTTAAAATTAAATTAATTATTTATTTAATTACTTTTTATACTGTCATTCATCAAATATACTTGTCATTGATTAAGTAGATTTTTCATCAATAATCAGACATCAATTGTCCTAACCACACACATGTCGCATTTCGATTATGTATGATGTGTATTTTCTCCAACAAAAAAAAAAATAATAGTGATTGAAATCCTAGTGCTTTTCACATATGCTATTACTGGTAAACGTATGGAGTTACCAATCAATCAATAAACGATGAACTGTATATGCTTTGATACTCTGTTTTTATGTTGATAAAAAATAAAACATTTTATTACGTTTTTTTTTTTTTCAATTTTTTAAAAAAGTCAATATTTTATATATTAATGGATACTTTGAACAACATTTAAATTTTAATAAAAATAACATTTATATTTTTACAATTAAAATATTTAAAAATATAACAATAAAAATTTGTTTATTTTTTACTTTTTTTTCAAATAATAATTATTACTTTTATTTTATTGTATGAATATAAATAAAAAGAAAAATATGCATACATTTATGTGAACTGACCTCTGACAATATAGTTAGTAGTCTAGATTTACATACGTTAACGAGGTTTTGGTGGTTTAACCAATGTTCCAAATGCCCCAAGCAACTTGGGTATACTCATCCACTGTATGTGATATATCTTAATATATATTCTCGTATTTCGCATATATATTAATAAATTAATTTAAATAAAAAAATTTAATTATTTTTATTATTTAATAATTAATTTAAAATAAATTAATTAATTTGATAATTATTTTAAGAATTTATAGTCAAATTTATTGACGGAAATTTATTTTTTTTTTTACAGAAATATCACCACAATTAGTATATAGATTTATTGAACAAACAATGCAACCAGGACCATCAGTTTCATTGAAGTGCAGTGCAGCTGGTAATCCAACTCCTCAAATAAGTTGGCTTTTAGATGGATTTCATTTGCCTCAACATGACAGACTTCTCATTGGACAATACGTAACAGTATATGGTGATGTTATATCACATGTAAATATAACATCAGTTAAATCTGAAGATAGTGGTGAATATCAATGTACAGCATCAAGTCGTGCTGGTGAAACATCTCATTCAGCAAGATTAAATGTTTACGGTAACAAATTAAATATTTAATTTTAATTAAATTTATATACTTTTTTATAATAATAATAATAATGAAATTATATTTACATTATTATAATATTTTTTTATTTAAATATTAACAATAATTTTTTAACGATAGTCAAATTATTTTTCTTCATTTATTTTATTTCTATTCAATAAATTTTATCTAGTGAATCATTTTATCATAGAGCTTTATTCGACAGTTTCAATATGAATGAATTTCATAGTCTCGACAGTTTATTTTATTTTATTTTTTTCTTATTCGTTTTATGAATATCAAAAAGAGATTTCGAGAGGATAAAAAGAAAAAAAAAAAATGATGATAATCCTAGAATATTACGTGATGACATTGTCTGTATGATAACATTGTAATCATTTTTTTTTCTTTTTTTATTCATTTATAAAGGATTACCTTATGTACGACCAATGCCTGCAGTATCAGCAATTGCTGAACAACAATTGCAAATAAAATGTCCTGTTGCTGGATATCCAATTGAATCTGTAATTTGGGAAAAAAGTATGATTTATTATTATTAATTAATTTTTATCATTATATATATATTTTGATTAATATTTTTAATTAATTTAAGATGGTACAAAATTACCAACAAATATGCGTCAAAGAGTTGTTAATGGAACACTTAATATTGATACTGTACAACGAAATGCTGATCAAGGAACTTATACTTGTATTGCAAGAAATAAACATAATTATACATCTCATCGTACTGTTGATGTTCGTGTATTAGGTAAGTTATTTTATAAATTTTGTATCAATTATTTACGGGTTTATATACTAATGATAATATTTTTATTTTTTTTTATTTACCAACTAATTATACTCGTAAATTTTTTTGAGTATAAAAAGTACATGCGATCATTAGAAATTATAATCAAAAGTAATTTAAAAAAAAATAAAATAAAACAACCCTTGAATTTTATATGGTTTGTTGAAATTAAAAATTAACAAAATTCTTTGATCTTTATATTTTTTAGTAAAAATATTAAAATTCAAAAATATACTTGTAGATTTATTTATTTTTAAAAAATATTTATTCAAGTATTTTTTTATATTTTAATTTAAAAAATATTTTTACGTGATAAAAATCATTAAAATTTGTGTAATTATAAAATTATATTATTTATTTTTCATATTTTTAATATCTTATTTTATGTGAGAAGTAACTTACTTCCATCAATTTTTTTTTAACATATAAAAAATAGTTTCATCAATGGTAAAGGGATATAGGTTCACGTATATGTCAGACGCCAAAAGGAAATGAAATGTCTAGAGCAATCATATAAAATAATCGAATACTTATCGATTTTATAAATTTTGACAATTTAATTCCAAATGATGGATATAAAATTTTTCAATGAATTTAATGATCATATATTATATATATATAAATAAAATATTTAATAAATATTTAATCAGGATCTTCAAGGGAAAAGGGATAAAATTAAAATTATTTTTGTAATATCAGGTTGTATAAATAATTACAAATTTTAAAAATTTTTATTTTTATTAATTTTTGAATAAATGAATTGCGTATATCAATATTTTTTTTGAAAATAAAAAAATATCTTATGCAATATTTTATCATCATCATATTATGTAATGTTTTAACAAAAGGGTTAACTTCCAATAATTAGGGTAAAATTTTATATGTCATTACGTAACTTTGACTGTTAATATATGTTGATAAATTAATTTTAAAAAAAGAATCTAATTTCGAAAAATTAATGCAAGAAAAATTACATTGAATTTTAGAGATTTTGAAATTAATTTTTATTTTTGTTAATACAGCAACAGTATTTTATTTACACTCGAGGAATTTTTTTTTTTTATCATTTTTTTTCTATTGAAATCATAAGCTATTGAGTTTGATATTACATTGTTGTCAAAATTTTTTTGTCTTTATTATTATCATAATTTTTTTCCCTTTTTATTATTCAATTCTTATATTCGGGTCGTAGTCTGATTAGATGTCAGATTGTTAAATTTTCAAACAATGAAAATCAAAATAAATCAAAATGACAACACTTTTGCGATAATATCAAAAAAAAAAAAAAAAAATGAATAATTAAAACTTTTAAATATAAAAATCAATTCAATTAAAATAATATCTCATTCAAAATTTGAATGTTTTTTAACTTTAAAAAAAAAAAAAAAATTCAAGTTTAATTTTGTTCTTGATAAATGGAAAAAAAAAAAAATAATTAATTTTTTTTTTTATTTTTCAAAGTAAAAGTAGAAAAGTTTTAACACTATAAAATATACCTCATATATTCGTATTTTAATAAAGCCTCATAACTACACTACAAGCTTTTTTTTTAATATTTTTTTGTCGATGAAATTTAAGTAATTCAATTGAAAAAAAAAAAAGAACAAATTTTTTTTTTTCGATGTGTAGTAACATCAGCCAACTAATGAAAAAAATAAAATAAATAACTTAAAGAAATTCATGGTTTACAATAGATTTAAAAACAACAAAATAATATTTGAAAAAAAAAAAAAAAATTAATACAATATACAATTTATAATATCGAATGTAAAGCTTGTTCATAATCCAAGATATTGTGCCAAGTAGCAAAATTGTAGTCTTTTGATATTTTGCCAAATCAAATGTTGCAAAAGTAAATTTATTGTTGATATAGATTGATTTATGAATTCTCAACAATAAAAATATCAAAAAAGTAAAAAAAAATAATAACAAATATCCCATAACTTGACTACAAAATAAAAAAAAAACCTGACAAACAAAAAAAAATCACTTAAAAAAATTTAAACTAAAATTTTGTTCTCTTTTGAAAAATTGTTTTTGTTTATATTTAATAGTTAAAAAAAAAAAAAACAACACTTATTAAAATTATAAAATAGCACACTTTAAAATTTATTTTCAATCCACACATTTATATACACATTATCATTCAGTATATTAATTAATGTATATTTATTCTACACAATTAATACATGCAAGCAAATCTATTCGTTTTGCCTGGGGATAAACTGAGTTGCTTTATTAGACCTAGCAAACAGTAAAACGTAAATTTCACTGTCACGTTGATTAAAATAGCTTCAGGCAATATGCAAAAAAAAAAAAATAAAATAATATAAATTTTAAAAATATAAAAAGAAAGAATAAACAAAAAAAAACAAGAAATAATATACACATTTTTACAAACACAATTGCATAAAAATAAATAAACAAATTGAATATTAAAAAATCAAATAACAAAAAAATAAAAATAATTCAAATAAATTTTTTAATATTCAGTTATCATATATACATACAACATAAATAAAAAATACATTTAATTAAAAAAAAAAAAATAAAATAAATAAATATAAATAAACATTGTCTGGCTTTTTTATAATTATTTATAAAAATTTTTTTATTTTTTATTTTAATTAAAAAAAAAGTTATTTATTTAAATTTAATTTATTGTTTTAATTTTTTTTTTTTGGAATGCATAAGAACATATTTATCTTCTCCTTGTTGTTTATTGTTATTTCAGTGCCACCCAAAATCACGCCTTTCAATTTTGCTCGCGATTTAAATGTAGGTGATCGTACAAGTATACAATGTGTTGTTGTTACCGGTGATCTACCATTAACATTTACATGGTTAAAAGACAATATTAAAATTGTGAGTCAAGACATTGATATTAATGGAGGAATTAATGGAAATAATAAAATAATTTCTGTTAATAATAATGAACAAAATAATATGGATACATTATGGGGTAATATGAAGATTAAAAATAATGATCCAAGTGATACAATCAACATACGTCAATATGATGCATTTACAAGTGCACTTAGTGTTAGTACAATAACACCAGGACATAATGGTACTTATACCTGTCGCGTGACAAACGGTGCATCAACTGTTAAACATTCTGCACTTCTTCTTGTCAACGGTAAACAAACCGTTGATTTTTTTTGTTTTTTTTTTATTTCCTCGTTATCATTGTTATCTTATTTATTTATTTTTTTTTTGATTCAAATAAAAGACATTATACTTGTACACAAAAGAAATTTTACTTGATTTTTTTTTTTTATTTGAAAATTAATTTGTCAAATTTAATTGATATTTTCATAATAATCATGAATTTTTTATCATCTATTTTGTATATTTATTTATTTATTTATATTTCATCATTCATTTAAAAATTTTAAACTATAATTTATTTCATAAAATAAAATTGCATGTTGAAGATTGTCAAGAATATGTTTCATAAATATATGCTTTTTTCAAATTTATTATATATACTATCGTAAAAAAATATAATATATATAAAATTTATGTTCAAAACTATAATGATGGTTTTTTATTTTTTATTTTTTTTTTTTATTGCACGCTTTATATTTCATTTGCACGCCTTTTTTTCTTGCACGGATTCTATTTACGATTAACCGCCGCTAATTACACATAAACACACAATTAATAATAAAAAAATATCACAACAATTGAATAATTAAATTTTTTTAATTAACAAATACAAAATACACACATAAAAAATTAACACAACAAATTAAAAATAAATGAAATATAATTAATAACAATAAATCATTTTTAAATTTTATAACTGATGATATTATTATTGATTAATTAATTTATAAAAAAAAAAAAAATTATTCACAATCAAATAAACGTATTTATATTATTTAAAAAAAAATTTTTTTCCCCATTTTTAATAATAAATATCGCAACAATATATAATACGTGTAGGAGTAATTTTAAAAATTTTTTACGAATGAAATTATTGATATATATAAATATTGATATGATATGGCATATTAAATTAAAATAATTAGAAATCTATATATTTATAATTAATTGTGTCGTAATAGTATATTTAATTTGGGTTGTTTATAAAATTAAAATTGGGTAGTTAATAATTTTTTATATTCAATGGAAGTAATTTGTGTTTTTATTTTATTATTAAAAAACTTGATTGTTTTTTTTTTTTAAGTATTAATATATATATTGGTAATAAATTATTTGTTAATATAATCATTGTATTGCTAATTATATTTTTTATTAAATTTAATTATTATATACTTAAAAAATTGTAGAATTTGTTTATAATATATTTTTTTAAATGGAAAATTAATAGTAGAAAATTGCTAAAAATTTGTTATTATTTTTAAAATTTATAATTCTTGTTTTTTTTTTTTATTTTTTAAATAATATTTAAAAAGAAAAATAATTGGTTTTTTTCTTTATTTTTAATTCTTTTATTAAATGTATAAATTTTACAATTTTCAGTGAATATTTAAATTATTTTTTTAGTTTTTATATATATGTGGTATTAATAACAATCTGGTTTGTTTTTTTATTATTTTTATATATAATGTTAATGAGTACATAGAAAATGTGGTTGTAATTGAAAACACTTGATTGAATTTTCAATTAAAATAAACATCCGATTTAATTAATTTTTTTTATATTTAACATTTCCTGTTATCCTATTATTAACGTAAAATATTTATTTAACAATTTATTTTAAACTAAAATTATTAAAAAAAAATTAATCATTAAAATAATAAATTAATTAAGTAAAATTTTACTTTTGTTTAAATTTTGATTATTTAATTAACTAATTTATATTTTACACAGCAATTTTTGTTTTTTTTTTTTTAATAACAAATTTAAAAATTCACTGTAAATTGTATATATAATATTTAATTTAAAAAATTTATTATCTATATTTTTTAATGATTTATCTAAATTTATGCATAAATTAGATGTTATAATTTGCAAAATAAATAATAATAATTAAATTATTGTATTTTATAAATATTATTTGTTTATATTAAAAAAATAAAATTAATTTTTAGTAAAAAATTTTAAATTTTTTTTGGTAAGTAATTTAACAAAACGTTGTGCCTCAATGCCGAAAAATTTCGTGTGGCATTATTATTAACCAAAAAGAAAAATAAATTTAGGAATTTAATAAGTATATCGGTTATTTATTTTTTTTAATATAAAATAAACCTGAAAAATAAAAACGTGACAAGCAAGATATAATTAATAAAAAAATTATTTGTAATTAATATAATCGTGTAACGGATATATATTAATTTTTTAAATAATAATATAAATTATTTTTCAAATTATTATTTATAATTTTGTTATGATTAAAATATCGTATGAAAACCACCCGTTTGTAGTTCCACCCCGGATATCACCATTTTTTTTCGAGCGAGGTGTTATGGAAGGAATGAGGACACAACTAATGTGCTCGACAAGTGAAGGAGATCAACCATTCAATATCACATGGCTAATGGACAATCAACCAATACATATTAATAATGATAATATGGATTTATCATTAATTAATAATAATGAAGGAAGCAACATTCAAATAAGCAACTATTCACCATTTTCAAGTATACTTACAATAAATAGTGTCAATGCAAGAAATAGTGGAAACTACACATGTCAAATAAGCAATATTGCTGGTGTTGTTGAACACATTGCAATTCTATCGGTTTTTGGTTTGTTATATTTAAAAAAAAAAACAAAATAAAATAAAAACATTTATTATTATTTTTAATTTAATATATATATTAAAAAGATTTATAATCAAAGCACAATTATATATAATATAATTTAGTATTTTTATTTTTTAAATATTTAATAATTTTTAATAAATTTATCAGATAAATTTATTGATGTTTCAGTCATATACATGTCAATCAATTAGAATATATTTATATTTAATTTTAAATTAAAAATTTAACATAATTGATGAATTATAAATTTATAATTAAAATATCAATGAGGTAAAATATTTATAATTTAAAAATATATATCATTATAATATTGACACGTGGTAATATCACATATGTTACGAATAATTTTATGTGGGTATATGAAACATTAATATTAGTTAAACCAACAGTCACATTGAACGCTATAAAATATATCATAAATTTGTGTTATACCTCGAGTGCAAACCAATGCACATATGTTTCACATGTATACTGTTATCTCTAAATTTTCACGTCATTTATGATCACTATCATTGATAATTTTGCTTAATTAAACTCGACATTATATTAACTATTATTTTTATAATAAATTAATTATTATCATGATATTTTGATTGATTTATTTTTTATAATAAGTATTAAAAATTGTTTTTTATTTTTTTAAATTTTATATTAAATATTTTTTTATATTGTCAATTATTTTAATTGTGCTTTGATCTTTTTTTTGCGAAAAAAAAATATACATCCCCGTCGACAATAATATATATACGTGAAAAATATTTTTCTTTTTAAATGATAACGTTTATTTAAAAAATTTTTTTTTCATTTTATTTCGAAACGGTTTTTATTCTAATATCATAAACGTTTAGGTAAAAAATATAAAAAAATATGGATACATTTTTTTTTATAAATTTGACGAAATTTTTTATATGAATCACGCAATTTTACGGTAGGCATAGCGTAAATTAGATATTTTTTAAATATATATATACGGAAATAAATATAATTGTGCACTTGTATTGCAACAGTGTCATTATTAATTGTATTTTTAATTATATAGCATGAATATTATATTAAATAAATTATTAAATTTATATTTTAAATAATAATATAAAATAAATTGTAGATTCGTGATATAAAATGTCTTGAACTGACGATGAAAATTAAATATATAAAAAATTAATAAATAAATTACATATAACTATAATGTCATTAATAAATAACATAATTATTAAGCAATTTTAAAAATTAAATTTAAATAAAATCGTCAGTTCATGTAATTTTTTTTTCTTTTTTTTTTTCTACTAAGTAGTATATTTATTTTATTTTTTTATTTTTATAAAAATAATCGTTATAAAGTTGTATATAAATTTTCGTAGTTTCGCAATAATTAAAAAAATTTAATAAAACATTTTTTTGTAAATTAGATTATATATAAAAACTGCATGAAATGAAACAAGTATTAATTGAATTAATAATTTTAAAAAAATATATAATGAAATTAAAAAAATAAAACAAAAAATGCAACAATGAATTTTGAGATGTATATAACATTTTTAGCAATTTTATATTTTTTTTTACTGTAAATTATATTAATAATTATTGTCAAGTTACAAATTTATATAATTATTATTATTAATTAAAAAAAAAAAATTATATTTCTTGAAAAACATCTCAAATACGAATTGTTAATTTTTTAATTGAAATTTTTTTTCTTTTATTTTTATTCATTATTAAATATTAAAATCAGATTAAAAAAAATACTGAATATTATAATAATTATGATAAAATATATAAATTTAATAGATTCTTATTTTTAGTTCCACCGAGATGGATTGTCGAGCCTATCGATCAGAATGCAATTGTAGGTCATTCTGTCTCTATCGTTTGCCAAGCTGAGGGATTTCCGATTCCAACCGTGACATGGAAGCAATCTGTCGGTGAGTTATTGGCATTCAAGTACGTCTATTTTTTTTACCAGAAATAATCATTAAAAAATACAAAAAAAAAAAATTAATAAAATCATAATAATTTTTTAATTTTATAAAATATATTTTTTATAATTTAAAAAAAAAATATTTTTTTTTATCCTTGATCTTGTATTTCTTTTGAATATTTTTCCATCAAATATTTTTTTAACAAATTTTTTTTTTTAATTTTCATTCAATTTTATATGTATATATGCAAAAAAAAAAATAGTATTATTTTTTTAATTTAAATTTTTTTTTCTCTGTTAATTTCCCTTTTTTTTCGACACAAAAGAATTTTATGAAATACATCTTGGTATATTTATGTTATTTATTATACATAATTCTTCATTGTTGTATTATTTTTTATTTTCAATTTTAATTAATTCTGTACATTTATCAAAGAGTTTATTTATTTAAACCCAACAATAATTTTCAAAATAATAATAATATCAAAAGCATTCATTAATTTCAAATAAACATGGATAATGAAATGTGAAGAATATGCTTTAACTGATCGTTTAAATAATGAATCATGAATTTTGCTGATTGTTGTAGTCAGCACTTTAATTTACTTGGTAAATTTTGTGTAGACATTCAATATAGAAAATTTATATATATAGTACACACATATACTGTGAGGAAATTAACGTTGTCCGCAATTTCGTATATGAAAATTTTAATAAAAAAATTTTCCATCAATATATAAACTAATGGTTGAATTGTAATTTAAATTGTTTTTTTTTCTTCTTTTAACTAACGTTAAAAATAAATTTAAAAATAATGATTAATATTAGCTTTAAGTTGAAATAAAAATATTATATTTTTAATAAAAAATAAAATGAAAAAAATTTGATAATGTTATCTTGTTTATTCAGGTGAAACACCGGGTGATTATCGTGAGCTTGGTTATGGTGGTACTGAGGGTATTGGTGTATCTAAAAATGGTTCTTTAGTTATTCCAAAAGTATCAAGAGAACATTCTGGTTTTTATCTTTGTCAAGGAAGCAATGGTATTGGTCCTGGTTTAAGTAAACTAATTCGACTAACTGTTCATGGTAAATTATTCAATTGTCTCTATTATAAATAAGAAAACATTAAATAAAATAAATTTAAAATAAAATTATATCTAACTAAGATAGAATAAATATTTAACTGTTGTTTTTGTTGTTTATTTTTTTTTTTTATAGCTGGACCAAAGATTGAAGTTAAAACACATCAAGAATCTGCTCGAAGAGGTGAAACAGCAATTTTACGATGTGATGCAAAAGGTGATGCACCATTAGAAATTAATTGGCGTAATCGAGCTGGAAGAATTGAACCAATTTATGATTTGAGGTATTTTAATTTTAAATATTAAATTTAAACACTGAAATCTATTTTTGTATATACAATGCTAATTAATAGATATAACTGAATAAAATTTATTAAATTTTCATTATGAAAATATTCAACTTTTGTTAGTTGAATAATAATGATTATGATGCTGCTGCTGCTGCTGTTTATATTTGTTAGAATAAAACAAAAACAAAAGTTATTATTTCAGTTAAAATAATAATAATAAAATTAATAACATATTGTCATTTAATTAACCAAAATTGTATTAATTTATGATTGATATTGTAATGAAATTACCATATAATAATGTGGTTTTATGTGCCATTTGGTAATACAGATATACATTGGAAAATAATCCAAGAGAGGATGGTTTGTCATCGGAACTGCGGATAATTAAAACCGGCCACGAAGATCGGGGTGAATATATATGTATTGCAAGCAATGCATATGGTGTTGATAAAGTTACAATTCATTTACTTGTACAAGAACCACCAAATTTTCCACGTAATTTACATGTTGCTGAACAAAAAAGTCGTTCAATTCTTTTAGCTTGGTCATCACCATCAAGTGATTCTGATTCTCTTAATCCAGATTCACCAATAACAAATTATATTGTTCAGTATAAAGAAGTTGATGGTATGTAAACTCATTCAAACATTTTAATTATAATATTTATAATATTTAATATATATGTATATTTATACTGTTAATGACACAAAAAAAAAAAAAAAATCAAGAATTTAATCAAAAAACTTTTTTTTTAAATAATTTTTGTTTGAATTAATAATTTTTTAAATTACGATCAGTAGTACAGGTAACTCTTTAGTCAGACATGCGCCATGCAAAATTTATAAAAGATTCATTTTATTATAATTTTTTAAATATTTTAATTTCAATAAAATTTGAATGATAAATTGAATATAATTAAATGCAATTAAATTTATTAAATAATTAATAATTTAAATAAATATTCTTAAAAATACAAAAATTATTTAAAAAATTTATATATAAATAAATAAATAAATCATTAAACAATTATAAGTTATAAAAAAATAATAATCACGTAACATGATAAATCATTTGCTTCACTACAAGCATCTTTGTATGTATCGGAAGATATGTGGCATGATCACAATACTCAGTCAGTTGCTGGTGACAACACGATTGCTTTGGTATCACAACTAAAACCAGCAACATCATACAATTTTCGTGTATTTGCTGAAAATCATCTAGGAACATCAGCACCAAGTGACATACTTCATGTCAGTACTTTTTATTTTATTTTATTTTTTTAAATTTTTTGTATTAAAAAAAATCATATTGCATGTATGAATGATATAATAATATATGGCACAGGTCCAGACAGATGGTGAAATTCCCAGTGGACCACCAAAACAGGTCATAGTTGAACCATTAGGATCCCAACAGTTAAAGATTACCTGGCAACCACCAGATCGATCACTATGGAATGGTGAACTACTTGGATATACAATTACATTTACAGTATTAGGGTATATATATATTTATTTATTTATTTTATTATTTATCTTTAAATAAACAAGTTTGATTAAATAAATATTTAATTATTAGTAGTGAAGATCAAATGACAAATACAACACGTGTTGGTATATCAAGTAATGGTGATGGATCATATGAATATCGTTTAAATGGATTACAAAAATATACTGAATACAGTATTGTTGTTAAAGCATTTAATAATAAAGGTGATGGTCCTGGTTCTGATCCTGTTATTACACGAACTTTAGAAGCTGGTATGTATATATTATATATATATATATATTAATTTTTTATTATTATCAGTAAATAAATAATTTAAATAATAATAATGAGTGTAAAAAATAAAATAGAATCAAATATTATTCAATGTTTTTCAATTAAATTTATTTTTATGTTTTATATAATATAAAGTACCAAGTTCACCACCTCAAAACATAGCTTGTGCTGCATTAACAGGACAAAACATACAAGTTACATGGAAACCACCACCATCAAACAAAGTACATGGTGTTATCAAAGGCTATAAACTATTTTATGAAACAACAAACGGTGAACCAATGGAAATGCAAAGTTCACGTGATACTAAAGTTACACAAGCTTTGAGTACAGTACTTCATGATCTTCGTCCATATACAAATTATAGTATACAAGTTTTAGCATATACACGTGCTGGTGAAGGTATCACAAGTAATTCAATATTATGTACAACTGAAGAGACAGGTAAACAAAAATTTAATAAAATATAAAATATTTAATATTAAATATTAAATTTAATTAAAATAATATTTTTGATATTTATTTATTTATTTATTTATTAAAAAAGTACCTGATATTCCTGAAAGAGTTAAAGCAATTCCAACAATTGATAATATTGTTATTATATCATGGTTACCACCAAAACGACCAAATGGTATTATAACAAAATATACTGTTTATATTCGTGAATTGGATCATGGCCAAGAAGTTAAAATAATTAAAGATTTTTTACCGGCTCAAAGTTTATACTATGAAGCAAATGGATTAAAATTACGTGAATCCTATGAAGCATGGGTCACTGCCTCAACAAAAGTTGGTGAAGGATCAAGTACACCAGTGATTAAATTACAACCAAGTTCTACAGGTAAATAAAATTAAATAAATGTAAATAAAAAATAATAAATAATTATTATTATTTTAAATATTAAAATATAAAATAAACTAAATTAATTAATTTTTTTCATTAAAATTGTTTGTTAATATAAATTATTTTACAGTACCAGCTGCAATTATATCATTTGGAATGCAAATTGTAACTCCATGGAGGGTTGATGTTAAATTACCTTGTTTATCTGTTGGTTTGCCAAAGCCAATACTTGAATGGCGTCTTGGAGATATTAAATTACAAAAACAACCGAGGTATATTATTATTATTATTATTATTGACTCTAATAATTAACTCAATGATAGTAATATATCAAAATAATATTTATTAATATCATAATAAATAAAAAATAAAATATATTGATTTTTTTTTTTTAATAAAAACATTTACAGACTTGATTTTGATTCGGACAATACATTATTATTACGAAATGTTCAAAGAAGTCAGGAAGGAAATTATTCTTGTCATGTTAAAAATTCTCTTGGTTTTGATGAAATTATTTACAGCCTACAAATTCAAGGTAAAGCTAATAATTAAATAAAATTGTATATATATATATATTTTTTTTTTTTTTTTATTAGTACCACCAACACCACCAACATTAATTGCAACAGGAACAACAACTGATGCTGTACAATTACAATGGAAACAAGGTGATAATGGTGGTTCACCAATAAAAGGTTTTGTATTAGCTTTTAGAAAAGAATTTTCAGAATGGGAAGAACTAACATTAGATCGTCATATGAGTACTCATTTATTAACTGGTTTACAATGTGGTACTAAATATCAATTTACACTTGTTGCATTTAATCATATTGGTAGTGGTAGTGCAAGTAAAATTGAAAGTTCTAAAACAAAAGGCTCAAAACCAATACAACCACATAAAAATCATTTAATACGTACAAATATAACATCAATTATATTAGAATTATCATCATGGCAAGATGGTGGTTGTCCAATACTTTATTTTGTTGTTGAATACAGAAGATTATCTGGTGATTGGCTTTTAGGTAATTAAATTTTTCTAAATAAAATATTTATAAATTAAATTATAAATATTTATAATTGTTATTTTTTTATTTTCTATTTTTAGTTTCAAATAATGTATCACCACAACAAAAATTTTCAATAGTTAATTTAGATAGTGGTACAAGTTATGAATTACGTGTAACAGCATATAATAATGCTGGTTCAACACAAGCTGAATATTTATTTAATACACCAATGCCTGGTGGTTTAACACGTAATAGAGATAGAATAAATCAAAATATACAAGTTGTACCATTATATCTTGATGCACAAGTATTAGCACCAAGTTTAATATCACTTATTGCTATTGTACTTGTTATTACTGGAGTTTGTTTTTGTTTGCGTACACGTTAGTTAATTTATAAATTATAATATATTAATCATTAATTATTGTATTGATAATTTAATCAAATTTAATTTAATAATAGATTCATTGAGAGGAATAAATACAAATGATTCAAATTCACAAAATCAAGCAGCACTTGATAATAAACATAATATGGAACAAAGAGAACAATTTTATGCAACAGTACGTAAACCTGGACAACAATCACCATGTCGTGAAATAAGTGGACTCGAACGTATACCAGAATATTCAGAAGATATTTATCCATATGCAACATTTCATTTACCAGAACAAGAAAATTTATCTGGTAATCCAGTTAGACAGGCATATTTTTATGAAAGAAGTGATACAATGTTACAAAGTTCTCAGGTATTATTTATAAATAATATTATTATTATTATTATTCATAAATTATTATAATTTTTTTCATTTTTTTAATTATATACAATTAAACGTTCATTAGAATAATGGTTTTTTTGTAATCAAGTGTGATATGGATCAGTATACTAAAATACGTGGTCGTTCAAGAAGAAAATCAAAATCATTTAAATCAGAATCAGAAGAATATGATACACTTGGATCAGATAGTGATACTGAAGTTGGAACAAGTAGTAGAACAGAATCATCAAATCATATTGAAGATTCAACACCAGCATCAATGTTAACACGTTCACCTGGTTCAAATTCTGGTCCATTAAGAGGACGTGATCAACGATTAACCGTCTTTCCAAGGCCGGTTCATCATAGTAAGTTAGTATTCTTTTTTTTTTTTTTTTTTTTTTTTTTATATTTTTGTTTTCAATTATTTTTTTATTATATATTATTTTTGTTGTTTTTTGTTTTTTTTTTTTATTTGTTTTTCTGTTATTTATTAATTTTAGATATGCTGTACCACACGAACGAATCAAGTACATCAACCGAGCCGTCACCAATTTCTGAGAGAAAAACATTTCCACGTCTTGATAAACAACGGTAATTAAAAATATTAATTAATTATTAATTGAATAATTTAATTATTATTAAAATTTATTTATAGAATTCGTGATATAACAGATGATCCATCAGTAACTAGTTCACATTTTCAAAATATAATAAGACCAATACCAAAAACATCTGAAACTGGAATACGTTCATTTACAGAAACAACAACAAAAAAATCATCATCATCATCATCATCATCATCATCACCAAATAATAAAAAAAAATCAAATGAAATAATCAAAAAAAATAATACACAAAGATCAATTGAAACATTACAAAATGATTATCAAAAAATTAAAAATTTTAATCGTAATACTAAATTACGTATTGATGAACGTAAAAATAATAATAATTGGAGTAATGAATTATCAACACTTGATCTAAAACCACCAACTGGATTTACAGATACACGTGAAACAAGTGAAGCTGAATGTGACATTGATATTAAATTAAAAATACATCGTAAATCTCCATCACATACAAATTCATTATCAAAATCATTAAAAGACTTTACAATCACTGTCTAATTGTTCTAAATGTTAAAGACTTATTTATTATTATTATTATTATTATTATTTATTATTGTAATTATTAATATGTTTAAAAAAGTGCTAAAATCGAAAATTACTATTGAAATAAATAAAATTATATATAATAATAATTTAAAAAAATAATTTAAATGAAGAAAAATTAAGCTGAGTGTTTACTCTTTAAATATTGATATTAACAAACTCTATGTATAAATAAAGTGATATTTTTATAACAAAATATTTGTGTTATATTTATTTAACATTTTTTTGTTTCCAATTATTTATCGCTTCAATATTAAAAACTCAATAATCAGTAAAACATGTATTATTTAATAAAAAAAAATCAACATATATATATATATATATATATTAATAAGAGATATTAAATGTATGATGTTATGAAAATAAATATAGTAAATAAATGTACATACCAATTATGTGCTTGTTGACAGGTTCAGTTTTTTAAGTTAAAAAAAAAAAAAAAAAAATTTTAATCACAAATTTAAATACACACAGTAAAAAATAAAAAATTAATAAATAAATAATAAAAATAATATTTTAAAATTATTAATAAAAAAAAAAACAAAAAATGCACAAAAAAAATTTAAAAAAATTCGCACGCTAATTGCAACGCACTATAAATCAAGATGGCCGACAATCATGTGACCCTTTTTTTTTTTTTTTTATCTCACTTGCACAAAGAGAGGGGATACACTATGATAAAAAAAAAAAAAAAAAAAAAAAAAAACTACTGAAACTCGCTATTTTTATAAAAAAAAAAAAAAAAAAAAAAAAATTAATCAATATCGATCACCAATCACTTGTTTAATCACTTGATACTGCATAATTAAATTAACCACGAAAAAAAAATTATATTTTCACAAAGATGGAGCATCCATTTTTTTTTTTTTTTTTCTCTAAATAAAATAACAATAAATATATTAACTTCACTTGTACACACATAATTTCCACGATAAAAAAAACAAATAATATTTCAATATTATAGATTCCGAGAATCAGAGATGAAATATAAAAAAATAAAAAAATAAAAAAATAAAAAATTCACGGAACAAATACAACTCGCTACACTGGCTAACACTGATGCCGCGGAAGACATTTTTTTGCTTTTTTTTTCTTTTTCAATTAAATAATAAATAATTCACTTAAACCCTCACCTGAAAGACAATTTAGTTTCTTCTTCAATTAATCTATCGATTTGTTATATTTTTAGTATTATTTATCACGATTAAATATCAAAAATTGTATAAAATATTTGGAGCAATTTGTACGTGAGACATGCACCGCGAGAAAAAAGAAACAGACTGCCGAATTATTTTTTTTTTTTCTTGGGGAAGAAGGAGGAAGTTGGATGACTGGAAGACAATGACAACAGCGAATCAAAATAAAGCAAAAAAAAAAAAACAAATAATAATACATCAATATAAATAACATTAAACATATAAAATAAATCTAAATATATTCTATAAAATATTTTATTATTTATTAATTCAAATTTTCTTTATTATTAATTATTTTAATTATTTATTTGATATTATTTATAATTTCATCGATTTTCATTGGTCGATATTTATCAATTTTCTGATTCGCTGATTCCCCCGTATCATCCAATCACGTTTCCGTTTATTTTATCAATAAAAAAAATCAATTAAATAATAATAATAATTAATAAATAATTTATTCAATAAATATTCTAAAAAATATTGTAATAATTATGGAGTAATATATTTTTAATTATTGACTCTGTTAATTGTTTATTTAATATTATTAATAATTTCATTGATTTTCATTGGTCGATATTAATCAATTTTTTGATTCGCTGATTCCCCCGTATCCTATTCCCCTTCCGCTTACTTCCTGGAAAAAAAATATTAATTAAATAAATAATTAATTAATAATTGATTGAATAATTATTCTAAAATATATTTTATTAATTTTTAATTGATTATTTGTTTATTTTTAACTCTTTTAATTATATTTTTATTATTATTTATATTTATGCTAATTTTCATTGGTTGTTTATTTACTTATTTCTGATTCGTTGTTTTCTCAGCGTCCTCCCACTTCCGTCTTCTTGCCGCGAGAAAAAAAATTTGGGTCAGTGCATCATCATTGAGTAACCCACGCACAAATTGCTCCAAATATTTTATACAATTTTTAATATTTAATCGTGATGAATAATTCTAAAAATATAACAAATCGATAGATTAATTAGAAAAGAAACTAAATTGTCTTACAGGTGAGGGTTTATGTTTAAGTGAATTATTTATTATTTATTTGAAAAAGAAAAAAAAAGCAAAAAAATGTCTTCCGCGGCATCAGTGTTAGCCAGTGTAGCGAGTTGTATTTGTCCCGTGAATTTTTTATTTTTTTATTTTTTTATATTTCATCTCTGATTCTCGGAATCTATAATATTGAAATATTATTTGTTTTTTTTATCGTGGAAATTATGTGTGTACAAGTGAAGTTAATATATTTATTGTTATTTAATTTAGAGAGAAAAAAAAAAAAAAAAAAATGGATGCTCCATCTTTGTGAAAATATAATTTTTTTTTCGTGGTTAATTTAATTATGCAGTATCAAGTGATTAAACAAGTGATTGGTGATCGATATTGATTAATTTTTTTTTTTTTTTTTTTAAAAATAGAGTGTTTCAGTTTTTTTTTTTTTTTTTATCATAGTGTATCCCCTCTCTTTGTGCAAGTGAGATGAAAAAAAAAAAAAAAGAGATAAAAAAAAAAAAAAAAAAAAGGGTCACATGATTGTCGGCCATCTTGATTTATAGTGCGTTGCAATTAGCGCGCGAATTTTTTAAAATTTTTTTTGTGCATTTTTTGTTTTTTTTTTATTAATAGTTTTAAAATATTATTTATTAATTTATTTTTTATTTTTTACTGGTGAAATTATGTTTGTATTTAAATTTGTGATTAAAATTTTTTTTTTTTTTTTTTAACTTAAAAAACTGAACCTGTCAACAAGCACATAATTGGTATGTACATTTATTTACTATATTTATTTTCATAACATCATACATTTAATATCTTTTATTAAATTTTTTGTTGACAAAAATACTGAGGTTTTTTATATATTAAAGTGAGTTTATAATAATAAAATATTAACGAGTAAATGATATCCATATTATATTGGAGTATTGGAGTATCATATGGTATAAGAAACAAAACGTAGAACGAAAATAAAACAAAATAAAAAAAAACAAGGGGGATCTCGGTATGTCAATTTTATAAACACGTGTGTCTTTCTTTTACATTATTATTATGATGATTATTTTTTAAAAACACAATGAGCTCCAAAAATAAATAATAATATTGAGTTTTTAAGTTTATATACCTATATATATCCTTCACTTGATTTTATGATAAAATTTGACAAATAATAAATATATAATACCATAAAAAATCATTTGAATGTTACTCCAACTAGATAAATAGTATAAATAAATAATTATATAAAATAAAATAAAAAAGCAATTAAAATGATGAATGAAATGAAAAAAAAAAAAATTAAAAACATGGAAATGTTTATAATAAATGTCATTTGACTATTGACGAATTATTTATTGGAAAAAAATTTTTGATAAATTTTTTGCCATTGCTATAAATGTGTTGTTTTTTTTTGTTTATTTATTTTTATCGAAATAAATTATAAATTCAATTTTTGATTCTATTATCCTATTACAATTCAGAATTTTTCCAAAGAACTTTTCATTTCTGGTAGAAGAATAATGACTGAAGAGGTATTCGAATTTTTTTTTTTTTTTAAATACGAAATCATCCTCGTTTTTTGAATTAAAACAAAAAATATATCAATTATTGGTGTTTGACAGCATACTAATTTTTTTTATTGAATTTCACATTAATTAAATCATTACAAATCATTTTTTTTATAATTACGATTAACCCTCTAATACAGGTATATTAGTGATATTTACAATAGTTTTATTTACAAATACTGTTTGGAATGACGTTAATTATTATAACTATAAAATTTTTTTAAAAATAAATTAATAATCCATTATAATAAATAAATGATAATAAAATAAAAAAATACTAAACATCAAATACAATATTGTAAAAAGTTATTGTAAAATTATTATCAATTATTATTTAATATGTATTTAATATAATTAGTAATTAAATAATAAAAATTGATGACTGATATGCCTATATAAAAAATGATATTAAATTTAATAATTTATGTTTTTTTTTTTTTGATTTTATCTTTTGTAGTGAATATTATTTAATTGTCAGTATAGCCACAATAAATGGCACATTTATTTATTTTTTTTTTAATAATATATTTGTGTGATGAATAGCTTAAAATTCACAAATTTATAATTGCTTATATATATTATTATTTTTCTTTTTTTATACTAGCTTATTATTTTAATTGGTCTGTAATATTTTTTGTTGTACGAAAATTCGTGTAGGAAATATTAAATTCGTGATAGGACAACTATAAATTTTTTTTGTTTTAAATATTGAGCATTGTCAGCTTCATATAATTTTATAAATAATAAAAATATAAATTAATTAATTATAAATTAGTATTATAATATTTGTGAGTTTATTGCGATTTTATTTTTGTAGAAAAAAAAAAATTTAATTTGTTTATTTATCATTTATGTGTTTATTTTGATACATTTAATTTAATTTTATGATTTATTAAATTTTAATTTTCATTATAATCTCAAATTACTGTTATTATAGTTTTTTTTAATAATTAAAAAAAATCAAAATTTCTGTAAATAAATTTCATTGACTTTTTTTAATTTTCAATAATATTCATAGTAAAATTAAATTAACAGTGACAAAGTCTACTAGACATAATTAAAAATTAAAATTATTTGTTTTGTTTAAATTTATTTTTACATTTTTTTAAAAATTTATATTAATTATTTTATGAATTATTTATTAGTTGAACTGATTAAACTTTTTTGTCATTTCACAAACAGTATGATGACTAGAATCTAATGTATATTTTTTTTAAATTTTATATTTTTATATTCACATATTTATTATTTTATTTCATTTTTTTTTTATTTTATTTAATTATATACATATGTATACATGTATAACTGTTAATTGCTTAAACATTTAAACATGAATCTAAAACACACAGTGATTTAAAATTCTTAATCGACAATAATAATTTTACTAAATGTCATTTTTTTTTTTTTTGTCAGCTTAATTACTTATTAATTTTATTTAATAAATTTTATAAATTTTTATCAAATAAGATTGTGTTTAAATTAAGTTTCAATCAAACAATATAAATTTTTTTTTAATTAATTTTTTTTTTCATGTGCAATTATACAGTTTATAATTAATTTTAAAAATTTTCTTTTTATTATTATTTATACGTATATTATTTTAACTATTTTATCGATGTATACTTTTCATTGAATTAATATTTTATTTAATTTATTAATTTTTATTTTTTAAATATATATTTAATTTTATTTAGATATTATACAATCATCTGATTTATAAGATTTATGGATTATTACAATTTTTAAATTTCATATTATATTTTTCTAATTAATCAACGATAATTAGTACATTTAACAGGAACAATTAAGTTTGTTAATTTTAAATCATGCACAACAATTTTTATTTATTTTATTTCATCAAATTTTACAAGGCCTTTTATAGAATTTTTTTTTTCATTTATATATTACCTTGTTAATTTGACACTCATAGAATTTTTTTTTACTAATACAATTATTTATTTATTTATATTTTTATTTAAAAACTTTTTTTAATATTTCTATGTTATTTAATTATTTATTTTATCTGTTTCTATAAATATCACGTATGAAATTTTTTTTTTTTTTCATCCAGTTTCTCAATAAATCATTCATTTTTTTTTTTCATAATTTGATCATTTATAATTATTGTGACTAAATAATCTATTGTTATTCATCTTGACAATTTTTTAAATAGAAATAATATTATTTCAGTCTTTTAAAAAAATGCCTTGTATTTATTCGGCTATTATTAACAGAAAATCAAAATGTTTTTATAAATTTGTAAAAAAAAAAAACAATAAAAAATTGTAATATCATTTTTAAAAAATTCAACATCATAAGGAAGACTTTTAACAATTGAATTTTTTTTCTATACTTGAAATAGTTAAAGATGTAATAAATTTAAATTTAAATTAAAAAAAAAATAGTTAGGCCATAATTCGGAGATTAATTTTTAATTTAAATAAAAAAAAAAATTAATAAAATTATGAGCTATTTAAAAATTTTTATAGTAAATCAGTCAAATTTTAAAAATACAATCAATTTCAGTAGGCAATAAATTTATTTTAAAAAAAATGTATAATATATCATTTTTGTGATTTAAGAAACTGGACTTAATTTTATTAATTAAAATTTATTTATACAAAAAAAAAAAAAAAAAAAAAAAAAAATATAATTAATAATTTTTTCATAGCTCATATCTATTTACAGCCTTGTTTTAATATTACCAAATAAAAAATGAAATAATAAATTAAAAAATAAGTAATAATTATTTTTAAAAAAATTTCCATTATTACCTAATTCTTTGGCAACTAGGTTTTATCGGATGGTCCGTAAATTATTTACAATTAAAACATTATAAACAAAATTTTATTGTTTAATCTTCATATTATTATTATTATTATTATTATTATTTATTTATTTATTTATTTTTCTTCAGAGTAGACTAGTTGGATGAATAGTGCCAATGGACATTATCAATTAATCAATTAATTTTGTTCAATCTCTTCAATTATTTACTTCTAAATGTATTATTTAAATGAAATAATAATAATTAAATACATTCACCAAAGTCAAATCTTGAAATGGCAACATTTGAATTTTTTTTATGTGTAATACGCATTGTTGTATAATAACCATGCCAACTGTAAGCCAAATGTCCAAGATCAGGTGATTGTTGATTATTGGAATGTGAAATTGAAGATGTTTGATTAATAATATTTAAATTATGTGATTGTTGTTGTGGTTGTTCGAACAACGGTTCAGACAGTGTATGATACTGTTGAGCGTTGGACGTTGAATGCCTCCATCATTGTGGCATTATAGCACATGTTGCTTCCATACCTTCTGGTGGTATTCTCATATTACCATTTGTAATATAGCCATTTGTATCAATTGGTACAATAGAATGATTTATAAAATTAGAATTACGTATTGGTAAACCAGAAGCATCAACAATAATATGATGATCAACAAATTCAGCACAACTACCAATTGTTGTTGGTGCTATTGTTGCTGGTGCTGGTACTGTTGTTGCTGATGTTAATGCTGAACATCCATGTTCAATAATATGATTATGATTATGATTTGTATTTGAATTTGCATAATCAGTTGCATATTCATGTGGTATATCATCATTTGTATAATCACAATTATTTGTATTTTTTATTTGATAATTCATTGCTGTTGTTGTTGTTATAATATTATTATCAGAATTATTATTAACATTATTAACATCATCATCATCATTATTTGTACAATTAACATTACCATTAGTCATAATATATAAATCTGGTTCAACACGTAATTTAGTTGTTAAAAATGATTCAAGACAACGATATATTGTAATATAATCATCTTTTGATTTTAATATACCTGGTCTTTTCATATATAATAATTTAGTATACATATATATATCAGCATGTTTTTCAAATTCAATTTGTTTAATTAATGTTGTTAATAATATAAATAATGATGCTTCAATACCACCATATTTATCCATAACAATAATTGGACCATTTTGATATTCACGATGATAATCTTGTATAATATTAACTAATGTTTTTGGATTATCATTATGTGGCCATAAACCATTTTGATTAATAGCACCCTGTACAATTTTAATAGACATTTCATAATCATCTTGTAATGAACGAATTATAAATTCACGTATTATAACACCACTTGTTGTTTTTTTAATATTACAATATGTTACACGAAAATTATCATTTTTAATTTCTGTATTAATATCATTTGGCCAAAATTCTGGATAATCATTATTATTACATTCAGTTAGCATAACAATTGTTTTAGCATTATGATCCCATAACATTTGCCAAAATTCATTAATTGTATTATTTAATGGATGTTGAGTTATAATAAATTCACGATTTCTTTGAAAACCAGGTAACCATGTTGCATTTATATAATCACTACCATCAATACCAGCTTTTGGTGTTAAATGTACACGTGAATTTTCAATTGGTACTATTTCAACATTACGATTTTTATTAATATTACATGGTTTTGTTGCTGATACTAAATTAAAATCTTTTGGTTTCCATGATGTTAATAATTTATATTGTATATCAATATTATTCCATGAATTTGTATTATTATTTGTTGGTGATAACATATCTTGTATATACTTTAATAAATTATCTTCTGATATATTTGTTTCACCACTTTCAATTGCTTCTTGTAATGCATCATGAATAAATATATATTGTTCTTCAGTTTGTACCAATGAATATCTTTGTGTACGTATATATTTTAAGAAACCATATATATTTATTTCACCTTTACTTTTAGCTTGTTTTAACATTGTATCAATGACAATATATGCACCAGTACGACCAACTCCAGCACTGTAAAAAAAAATAAAATAAAATAAAATTAATATTGGTATTTTTAATAATTTAATATTAGTAACTGGTATAACTGGTATAACTGATTAATTTATAAATAAAATATACCTGCAATGAACAATAATTGGTCCAGCTGATGATGGATTTGCACTTGATGATTTACGTATAAAACTTAATACTGGTAATGGATGATCTGGTACACCATGATCTGGCCATCCAGTATAATGATATTGATAAACAATACGTTCACCAATATTTGTACCATTTTTTTTTTTTTTAATTTTTAAATGACGTATATGTAATGTTCTAATCGTATATGTTGCCATAATATCTTCTTTAATTAATGCCACTTGTATATTACCATATGTTTCTGTTCCTTCTTTTGGCCAATACATATCACATTTTGGACGACCACGTTCAACAAGATTTGTAATCATAACAATTATTGATACACGTTGTTCCCATACCATACGCCAAAAACTATCAATTGTCCATTGTAATGGTCCTTGAGTACCAATATATGCTCGGGAACGTTGCCAGCCATCAATGTAATTGGCATTAATATAATCTTGACCTTTATTTGGAGGACTACCATTGCAAGGCAACAGTCGTACACGAGAATGATCATCTATATATATAAAAAAAAAAAAAAAACAATGACATTTAGCCTTAATATGTATATGTTTGTATACTTTTTTATTTTGTACATGATATTACTTACAAGCAATTATATTTCCATAACGATTTTTAGTTTGATTTTCAACAGATTTTGAATTATCAGCAAGATATAATTCTGTTTCTTTTGGAAATAATTCAAATTCTTTACTAAAACCAATATCACCATCAGCATGAAGTGCAGCAACATGTTGTACAAAATTTTGTACTGATACTGCTGTTCTTTCACCATCTTGTTTACTATTTTCCCAATCTTGTTGTGCTGTTACATTTCTTGGTGGATAATCCAAAAAACAATATGTTGTCTGAAAGCATTTTCTAAAAATACGTCTATAAGAAATAAAATAATAATCAACTTGGTTAGTTTTTATTTTAAATAATAATTATAATAATAATTTATCAATAATTTTTTTTTTATATAAAAATTATTAAATTTAATAAAAATATAAATATTATTTATAATCTTACGGTATAAATGTGGATTTTTTAGATTCCATATTAACTTATTATGACATTAAAATAACAATAATTAATAAAACAAACAAATTCGAAATGAAATAAAAAAAAACAATCACAACTGCGTTTCAATTAATTTTTTTCTTTTTAAAATCAATTTGTTATTATAATAAAAATTACTATTTTTATAATGAAATTATTTTAATAATTATGTGTCACTATTGTTCAGTAATGTTTTATGTTTTATTATATTTCAAAACTAATGACTCAATATGTTTCTAAATGTTGATGATACACCAAACTACATCTCTCTAGATGTGTGAAAAATATAAAAAAAAAAAAATAACCAATATTATCAGTTAATACAAGGCCAACACCCAAACTGGTTTGATTATCAGCTTGACAACTGATTAAAAAAAAAATAAAAAATAAGCATTTGATATACTTATATATTAATTCTAAATATATATATATTAATATTTTATATCTAACCTCCAAAGTATAAGAGCAGTAATTGCCATAATAAGAGCAACAGTAGCACAAATCATACCAGCAACAACACCAGCACTCAAATCATCAGTATTACGTCTCATTAATGGTTCTGTTTTATCACAATTTCTAGCAACTAATTTAGTTTGTGGTAAACTACAATTACCACGTATTATTAAATGTGGATTTATTGAACTATTTGTTCCAGCACAAACCATTACTTCATAAATTGTATTCATTGTTAAATTTGGTATTGTTATCTGTAATTTAATATATTAATTATTAAATTCATTATATAATAATAATAATATTAACAGATAATTAAATTCTACTTACTCCAGTATGTAAATATTTTTTATCTGTTGTTAATTCAATTTCATGATATTTATTAATAACATCATTTCGATACATAATATAATAATAATCAATTGAATCTGTAAATATTTCAGGACGTCCCCAATATAAATATATTGAATCATGTGTTTGACAAGTTAAATTTAATATTTCAGGTGAACTTGGACCATCAACATCAGTCTTTTGTAATATATGATCAGATGGTTCACCCTCATTTTTCCATGTAAATGCTTTTACCCATATTTTATATTCTGTTGATGGTTCTGTTAAATTAAAATAAAAAAATTTAAATATACCTATACTTATTTATATTCAAGGATTTTGTTTGTTTTTTTTTTTTTTGTTAAAATGCATTTTAATATAAATTATAATACTTACTTAAATTATTTAATAAAAATTCAATAGTATCAGGTGTTTGAGTTGATTCATTATTTTGTTTTAATGAATTGACTTCAGTAAAATTTGAATGCATATAATAAATACGATATCCACTTATTGCTCCATTTTTATTTTCTGGTTCATGCCATGATAATTCCATTGATGATGAATTTATACTGTAGGCTTTTAATCTCAGTGGTTTACTTGGAACTGTAAATGAAAAAAAATATCATATTATTTTATTTTATTTTTTTTAAATAAAAACAACATTTTGTATTTATTTTCTTTCTCATTATCTGTGTCTGACATCAAGTGTACCTCATTTTTATTTCTTTTGAAATATATATACAGTCTCAATTTTAATAAACTAGAAAACGAAAAAATCCCTCAGGGCCAGTGGTTTTAATCAGACAGTAGACATTCATTCAAATGTACACTGTTCAAATGCCAGCAAAATTTTTTTATTTTATTTTATTATTATATAAAAACTTGAGAATTATTTTTCAACTAATCATAAAACTAGTTGATGATTTACAAATAAAATTGACATAAAAAATAAATTATTTTTTTTTTTTTTTTGCTGTATTTAAAATTATTTCATTAGAATTCAATTGCAATAATAAAAATATAAAAATATAATCATGTTGATGACCATGAATTAGTAATTAATTATATACCACAAACGAGTGTGTCATTGGTATGCATTAGTTATTAACAAGTTCAAGTATACATATTATAATTATATACCTATTCACAAATATCATTTTGAAAATCATGAAATAAAATAACATATATTTTTTGTTTAGAAATAAATTTTTATAAACACGCATCTGCGCATTATTACTATACTTAATCTTTTTTTTTGTCATCACAATAATTAATGCTGTACAAGTATTTTTTAAATAAAATTACATATGGAAATTTGACTCAGATTTAAATTGCTAAAATATAAAATAAATACTTGATATATTGTTAAAACCTTGATTAATAATAAAAAAAATAAATAAATAAAAAATTTTTATCATGACATATGTACACTCCTGTCTTACATACAGTATTGATTTTATCAAGGGTCCTCGGCCATTTTCATTTAAATTATTTTACTCCAAAAAATTAACAAAATAAAATTTAAAAAAAAAAACAAATTATTTATCTATTTCAAAAATATAAATTTGATATATTATTTTTAAGTTAAATAAAAAACATAAATTTACCTGGACCATTGTCATCAGAATTTGTGTTACTTGATAATGTTTTATTGGAAGATTCATCATTTTGAGCAAATGCAATTAAAAAAATTGACCATTGTATTAAAATAATAAATAAAAATATATTAAATTTTAGTTGAGAACCACGTTTTATCTTTGATGGAGACATTTTTTTTTTTTTTTACTTTATTCCCCCTTTTATTATTATTTTTTTTGTTTTTTTTTTTTTATGCACTAGTAGACACAACGTATAAATTAAATAGAAAAAAAAAAACGTATATGTATATATTAATTAATTTTTTTTTTATATTTAAAAAATTAAAATATCAGAGTATCAAAAAAAATATTATATTTTTATAATTATTTTTGTTATTAATATTTTTTTAATCAGTCAAATATTCGATAATATTTATTTAAAAAAAAAAATTATATTGTTTTTTTTAAATAGTTCAGTAATTATATTTAATGATTCATCACAATTTTTGTTAAATTTTTTTTTATTTTCAAGATGAGGCCATCGCCCTCCAGTACTTGATGCATACATGGCAACATAATGGCCACAATAATGCAATTAAAACTCGTTTATAATATTTGATTAATATAAAAAAATTTAATTAAAATTTTTAACTATTATTTTGATATTCATAAATATGAGATGCATAAATACAATTCAGACAGATTATGTTAACAAGTACTCTCAATCGTTTCCTGCCCCCATTTAACCCAACGAGCAACTGCACTAGATTATCATATCTGCAAGCAGATTCTCCTCTTTTTCTTTCTCTTTTTTATATTTTACTGAATTTTTATTATTTTTTTTTTCAATGTATAATGCAATAACAAGTCAAAGTTTATTGGTTTTTTTTTTTTTTCGAAATACTATCAACTACATCACAAAGAATTAATAATTATTTATTTTTTCTTTTCAAATATATTTATAAAAAACACACCGCGCCCAATTTTTTAAATTATTAAAAATCACAATTTATTTTCACTTTACACTTATTTGGTTAACAATTAAACAAATATATATTATATTTTTATTTGTTTATTTGAAATATTTCATATAAATAACTCATCAACTTGTTTTTTTTTTTTTTTTTTTGGCTATTTAAATATTTGAATAAATGTGTATCTAGAATAAATGTTTATTGAAAACAATAACACGTGAAAATCAAATTGTATGTAATGTAGTATTTTAAAAAAAAAAAAAAAAATATGTGTGTATTCACAAATGGACTTGATGACAGAAGTGACAGTTCAGAGCAGGATGTCAAGACACTGAATGTGAACACACTCTCTCACAATATACACCTGCAGTGCCGTATCACTTTTATGTCTACTTTCTATAAATATTTATATATTTTAATAATAATTCATTGATTATCTGCTTTCACAATTATTTTTTAATAAAAATTTCAAATAATTTTAACATTAATTACGAAATAAAATTTTAATATTAAATAATTAAAAAAAAATATATTTTTCACAAATTATTATGATTATTAATTCATAAATAATGATGATTTATAGATTGATATATTTAATATGAAATTTATTAATTTATATATCTTAATTATGCTTATTGTTATATTATATGTTAAATATTTGTATATATTTATAATTTTTTAAAAATATTTTTGTATATAAATTTTTTATTTCAACAATATTTTAATTATATGTAAAATGATATCAGTAAAATGATTTATTATCATAAATTTATTAATTGTATAATGATATTTATAAATTTTAAATTAAAATAAAATTTTTGCATTCAAGATATTTCAGAAGACTGTTGCAAAATCGACCGGCGCATAAAACCGCGCACTGAAACTACTCAACAACAAGCCAACCATTGCAGGTATAATATATATTTGTACTTGATAAATACACATTTAACATTACAATAAAAAATAAATAAATAAATAAATAATTATGTATATAAATTATAGATCTTCAATAAAATCAAACTCCAATATCATTTGCGTATATTTTTTTTACTATAAATTATAATTGACATTCAACTGATAACACTTGTCAATTATTTTATTTATTTTGATAATTATAAATAATGAAATTATAATTATTTAATAAATTATGTTTTAAATAAATTGATAAATTTAAATTTAAATAAATAATAATTAGAATTATTAAAACACTTGTTATTTTGATTCATAATGAAAATTTAAATTAATATAATTTGATATATTTGAAATATTTTCACTGTTTTTTTTTCTTTCATTAATTTTTAAAGAAATTAAATTTTTTATTTTGTATATTATATTTGGAGTTGTGTTTGGAGCAACTTGGATGAACTTGGATGAGAAAAATGAGAATGTTGAATATAAAAATGAACAATGTGAATTGATGTGAATAATATAAGGCTCATTGTCTGTTTGTGGGACCCTGGAATAATCTGGTCCCCATGGATTATGGACATTATGGTTCATATGGTTTATATGGGGGATGTTGTTAGAAACTTTTAGGAACGATGGAAATGAAATCAACATCTGCTGGATATCCATGTCCAGGAGTGTATCAATCTAATCTATAACCCATCATATCATCTATATCATATGGTTTTTTTTTTTTTTTTGTTTTTTACTCTCAATTTTATTTCTACTGTGCACGTAATTTTTATTTTTTTTTATTTTTGCTCGTTTATTTTGAAAAATAACAGTGCACCTGTCTCGAATACATATTTGTTTTTTCTTTTTAAAGTTTTTTACGAGGTCATCAACTTTTTTAATTTATTCAAAGGTAGCATATATTTGTTTTTACTTTTTTTAGTAGTATTTACTTTTTTTTAAAATATTTTTCTGACAATTATAAATAAGTAATTTTAAATTACTTTTTTTCTATTTATTGAAAAAAATTTTTTTCCTTTATTAAAATGAAAAATTAAAATTTAATTAGAAATTAAATGGATCTATTTCAATATGGAATTTTGAAAAAAATAAATAAATAAATTGGAATTCTTTTCTATCGATCGATGAGAAATGTATAGCAACTGATGATTTAAAAAAATATTTATCTTCTTTACCAACTGTAACTTTTTAACTTGTCGACAGATATTTTGGTTTTAAAAAAAAATTAAATTTTTATAAAATTCAATAATAAAATCGATTTGAATTTTAAGAATTCATCGTTAAAATTTTCCATCTATATATCTTTTGGTATTTCTGTTTGTAAGAGAAAATGATTTTTTTTTTTTATCAAATTTTATTCTCTGACAGTGCTGCAATGTCGTCAGATTCTTGAAAGCTTGACATGGATGCAAGAATTCCATTTCTGCACAACATTCCATTTGGTGACCTCTAGTTCAACCCAGGTCACAGCCTACAGTATTGATGTGGCGCTGGTCCAGGAATTTTTTATACATAGTTTTTCTTTTTTTTTTATTTTTTTATATATATATAGATATTTCAACACACAAACATTGATATAAATTGTCAAAAAAATAAACCAAAATTCATGACAAGTGATGAATCTCTTGAAATCTCATAATAAATTTCATACAAAATTCACACAAAAAAAACCTCTCTGATATATTTAAACTAAATATTTATATATGAATTTTAAAACTAATAAATATATTTTTATATGAATATTAATTTGAAGCAATTATCAAACATGAATTTTCAATTAAATTAAAAAAAATATTACCAAATGAATATTCAAAAGAAAAAAAAAAAAAAAATTTGAATATTAAGATAAAATTTAATTAAAAAAGTCATTACCTCCTTCATCAGTCATAACAGTTGTCGAGACATTTGGTCCACTACCTTCTGGATTAAAAACTTGAAGCCATACTATATACATTGTATATGTCTCTAAATTTTGTATGGCATGTCGCTAAAAAAATAATTATAATTTTAAAATTTATTATATATAATAATTAATACAATATTACCTCAATTTTACGATTTCGTAAATATAATTCTTTGATGTAATCGTTGTTTTTATTAAATGGTCTGTAAGATATACGATATCCTAAAAATTCACCATTCATAGTATCTGGTGGTGGTGGTTTCCATGTCAAAAGTATTGCTGTTGCTGATATATTTTGTGCACTTATAATTGTTGGTTTACCAACTGGAACTGTAAAGACAATAACAATAAAAATAATAAAATATAGCTTTTTCATTTGATTTTTTTTTTATATGGTAAATTATTAATAAAAGTATATGGTATATAATCTTATATACCTTTATGCATATTTAAAATGGCTAAATTTAATTTTCTATAGCTGTTTTCTATAATTTTCTATGTAATTTAAAAAAAATTAGTTTTATAAGTTTATAAAATTATTATTTAATAATGTATATATACATATGATATGTATCTGGGTCGCATATTTATGTATTTAAATTTGTTTGTAAGTTTATAATGACAACTGTAAGATAATTTTTAATATATTCAATTGATAGTGAAATGTCAATATTGAATAAGGGTAAATGAATTTTGTTATACAAACTATATGTGTAACACAAATTGCAATTATATCCAATTTTAAAGGGTCAGTTTCTATAAATATAGGTATATTATTCATGATTTAGATATAACATGATTTGTCTATTTTTAATTATTTATTATTAAAGATTGTGATTGACAGTGATGTAGGTTTTTAATGTAACAAAATGAACATTGATAAAAATAAATTTGCATAAATTTTTTGGTATATTTATAAAATAGGTAAAAGCAGAAATATGTTTATCTGTTTAAATTGACATAATTTACATAATGTTTAAATGATTTTATAAATTATTTTTTTATTCTTTTAAAACCCAAATTTTTGATGAATCTGACCAAAAAAGCATAATGTTTTTTCATTATTAAGATAATTTTATAATTGAATATTATTACACAATTTACGAGGTTTTAAATCAAATTACTTATAAATAAAAAAGTAATTTAGTTCTGGATTTTTAATTAATTATTAATAATTAATTAAACATTTACATAAAATATTTTTATATCATATCTCAATAAAAAAAATGACAAATGTATATGTGATATATAATTTAATTTACATTTAAAAATCATATATAAAATAATATTTAAAAAAAAAAATTCTTGATTTATAATCAAACAATCATTATAATATTCATTTTTATTTTTATTCAAGTATTCATCGTTATATGACTGTATAAAATTAAATTTCAAAAAACAATAATAATAAAGAAAAAAAAAAATATAAAATTTTACCATATATTTTTTTAAAGTTTGTTTACCATATATTTTTTTATTTCATTTTATATATATATTATTCAATAAATATATTTATGTTAATAAAATTGTATAAAATTTTCATACACAGTATTTATATTTTGTCATAAAAATATATTTTAAAAATAAAATAAAAAAATAAATGTTGTAAGCTCAAGTAAAGATACTATATATAATATGTTATTGACTTTTTATTTATTATTTTATTTTATTTTATTTTATTTTATTTTTTGTATTAATAATTTAATAATAACATACCTTCTCGAAGTGTTGTTATATAGTGAGATGGTACACTTGGTGAACTTCGACCTCTTGAATTAACAGCAGTTACACGAAAACTATATGACATAAATGGAAGTAAATTTTCCATATAATATTTAGTATCATTACTTGATGTTATAATTTCTTCATTTTCATTCCATGGTCCATTTTCTCCAACTCTAAAAAAAAATAAACAAAATTAAAAAATAACATTAATATTTTTTAATTATATTCATTAACTAATAAAAAATTTAAATAATATTATAAATAAAAAATTTATATTATTATTTTAAATTAAACAATTAAATATATCAATTGTAATATAAATTATTCAGTAAAGATTTATTCAACAAAGTTTTGATAGTTAAAACTCATGAGATTCATAATTAAATTAATAGTTGTCGTTTAAATTTATTTAAATTAAAATTTTACTTATTGATATTAAATAATAATAATAATGATGCATTGATGAATAATTTATAAACATATTTTGTATATTAAAATTAAGTATGAAAAAAAAAAAAAAAATTGTAAAAATAATAAAAAAATAAATAATATCATTTTAAACTGGTGAGTGTCATGGTTTATCGTGCAGGCACGCAAGATATAAATAATGGAAAGCACGTATAAAATATTTCTTCCTTCCTATTTTGGTATATATATATATTATCATATACGAACTTGTGATAAAGCTCTACCTTGGAAAATGTGTCGCTTTTCTCGCGTACGCGTTATACTTGTGATAGTATGGGTAAAACGACACCAAGGTTTAATTGCTCCTTTTTGTTTTTGAACCGTGATTATTATTTACAACTATAAAAGTATATTCAGTGTACGTGAGAAAGCTATTTTGTAAACTATAAATATATACCTATATATATATTAGATAATTTTGTTCGTGACTTGTCTTTAGACATATGTTGAAATGCCAAAGGGGATTTTGGAGAGAAAATGTTATTTGATATTTTTTAGAAATTTTATTTATGTATATTAGTTTTATATGATATAGTAAATATATATATATTCAAAAAATAAAAAATATATATTTGTTTATATGAAAATTTTATATAATTTAATTCATTATAATTAAAATGAAAAAAACAAAAATTATATTTTTAAATTAATTTTTTTTTTGAGATTTAATTTTGTAATAAATAATAAAAAATTTTTTCTACATTTAATAAATTTTTTAAATTGAAATAATTTTTTTTTTATTATAATTCATTTAATATATTAAAATAAAAAAAATAAATAAATAAATATTATGAAAAAAAAAAATAAATAAAAAAATAATTTCTTTACAAAATATATACATTATTTTTTTTTTTTATATGAAAAAATTTCAATATAAAATTTTTATCAGAATATTAAAAAAATTAATTATAAAATTTTTAACTACATGTAGTAGAAATAATATTTGTATATAATTAATTAAAAAATTAAATAATATTATTTGAAAAATTATATATTTATATGGATATAATAATTATTATTCATTTAAAAAAATCATTATATACACCTCAAATAATTTTTTAATATATAAGAGGATTTAAAATTAATATATATTTGTATATATTTTCATGTTGTTTGCATAAAAGCATATATATCTGTCTACTATTTTTTGTATTTACTCAACCGTTGTTTTTACAAATTTAAAAATATTGTTTTGCAATAAAAATTTATCAAATTGTTAAAAAAATAAAAAAATAATAATAAAAATATTTTATTTTATTGGTTCAATGCGTAAATTTACATTCTCTGATAATTTTGATACATGTGTTTTGATACTATTAATTTTATTTGTATTTTATTTTTTTTCAAATTAATTTTCACTTTATTTTTATTTTGGGAAATATAATAAATTTATTTATCCAATCAATTTAAAATAAAAAAAATATTATTCAATGTTTAAAAAATTATTGTAAATAAATTTAAAAAAAAATAAATTTTCTAATTTAAATTTAAAATTATTGTTATTTATGTGATGATTTATGATATAATAAAATATTTTATTTTTAACAATTTGATGTATGATGAAAATTAAAAAAATACTTATCATATCTCTTTTGAGATAAATATATGTGTATGTTGACCTCAAGGGAGACAATTATACTTGAAATTCACAGTCAGTTTGTTGGAAAATTTATGCTTCTGCATTTTTATATATACGTATATAAATTTTGTAAATTTTCGTCGAGTATTTTGAGCACTGTTAGTATAACGAAGTTCATTGAGAAAATTGTAAATCTACACAAGAAATATAAATTTAAAAAAAATTTAATGAGATGCTATTCATCGTAAAAGTCGAGGTGTCACAATATATACCTGGTAGTTGACTGTCAAGTGATTAGAAATCATGACAAACATTAAAATTGTTGTGAAAATATTACAAGTAGAGATACTTAAAACCTCAATAAATAATCTCTTCAAAATATAAACCAAAGTAGTAAATTATTTTTTATTATAATATGTATATCATTGGATTTAAAATTAAAAAGCTCGAGTATCAAAAAGCTTATTTAAAATGTCAAATATAACTCAAAAATTTTTTTTTTACTATAATTTACTTTTTTTTTTTTTGCATGAATTTGACATCTCATTTTATCGTAGAAACTTTTAGTCAGATTTTTTTCTAAAGATCTCAATTTGTATAGTGATGAAAGAGTTAGAATTTTTAGTTAAAAAATTAAGGGTTGAAAAAGGGTTAATAGAGATTTTTTTTTAAATTGACTGACAAGATTTAAATTTATTTGTATACATTGCTGCAGCTTTGTTTGAATTTGGTAGTAATTTTTAGTGAATTATTTTAAGATTAATTTTAAAGACCAATGCAAATTCATCAAAAAAAAAAATAAATAAATAATAAATATTCAAAATATTTCATTGAATATTAGTCAAAGCTCAATTGAATTAGAGCATGATATAATATCTTCTGTATTTCTATATACTGACTCTGATCTTTATGATAATTTAAACATCATATAAATAAATATAAATTTTTCAATGTATATATTTTTTTTTTTTAAATTTATTATTATTTATTTTTCAAAATAACATTTTTTTTATTTTTTTCAATTTGATTTATGATTGTAAATATGTCACATATTGTATTGATATTTTTATGATTTTAAAATAATTATAAAACAATCATTTATAAATGCAATTTTTTTAAATAAATAATGTATAAAAAAATTAATGTTATTTTATTTATAAAATAATTTTGAAAAATTTCATGTGGTCTTATGGGATTATAGTTTTTGTTTTAAATATATAAAAATTTTCAAAGCTGATCAATATCTATATTGTAAATATAGTCACTGGGGAATAAATAGACCTATATGTCAGTTGTGTGGCTAATTCAGGCCTATGATAGTTAGCTTTTTGGACAACACATATACGATTGACCACATTTTAACCTACTATTTTCTAGCTCTCTCTTCACCCAATATCACCTACTCTCGCTTAAAACCACAATTACCATCGTATCGATGGATTTTGAGTTTACAAAAGTCTTTACGTATATATATATATAACTGCATTCTATATTTATATATGTATATACCAATTAATTATGTAAAAACTCAAACCACAATGTAATTTTACACTTGTTTTTCTATGTTATACAAATGAATACAATGTAAAGATAAAGTTAAATATTTTTTTAGTCATATTATTTTTTATCTTTTTATGTTTATTTTTTATTTTATTTTTTTATACAGTGAGTTTACTTTTTTTATTCAAACACATTTTTGCATTATGTATATAAAAGTGCTAAGTTTAATTTATTGCAGTTGTCTACATTGGTTGAATTTGTACTTGTTTGTTTGTAAAAATAAGTTTACATTTTATAAAATAAATAAAAAAAAATATATATATATATAATTTTAAATAAAACAAATAATAAAAAAAGGTCATGATAATAATAATAATAATAATAATAATAATGATAAAAAAAAAATATTCTATAAAAAAAAATGAGGTCAGAATAAAATATTAAATTAATAATTGTGAGTAGTTTTTTTTTTTTTTTTTGTATAAATTATATTTAGATGACAAGTATTTATTGAAATATTTTATACGGATTTATTGATATTTTTTTTTGTCTTAAATATTTAATAATAATAAAGCTGTATATGAATTTTAATTATTATGACAATTATTTTTATTTTTATATCAGTATGAATTTTATCTGACGAGTGATATGTTTGGGTTATTTGTCAAGCTTTGTCGTATTATACTTTGTCCACAATTTAGGCAAGCTAGTTAGCATGCTTTGGTAACTATATTGACACTGATACATTGGCATTTACTCATCGGATCATCTTTTGTATTGTCTTTAGTTTTTTTTTATTTTTAATTTTTTTTTTTGTTTTATTATTTAACATTTATTTTCGTTATTTCTTCTTGTCAAAATTTTTTTTATATTTATTTTTTATTTTATATTTTTGCTGTATTACAAGAAAAAAATTTAATTGGAAAAAATTTTACAAATTAAAAATTGATGTATATATATGAATAGAATTTTTTTTTATGAATTTAAAAACTATAATATTTTAATAATATAAAGACTTAAATACTACGGACTTTATACTTTGAGGATATTTTATTTTATTTTATGACATATTTATCAAATAAAAAAATATCAAGGTATATATAATGATAAAAAAAAAAATATGAAGATGAGTCTTGTTTTATTTACATCAATTGTAATGATTTTTTTTTTTTTATTGTCTGTTGTTAGTAAATTCATTTTAGCAATAAAGTTTGTTTGGTTGTTAACAAAGCAAAACTAATTTCCGATTTTCAGAATATAAAAGTCCTTTGGCAGTTTTCTGTTGACATGTTTAAATGAAAGATTTACAATTGCTTTTCAATGTCATTGACTATATATTGACGTTCATCTCGAGCTTTTTTTTTTTTATCATTGTTTTAATGTTCTTATATTATTTAATTATTTTTTAAATATTTTTTTAAAAAACTTTCAAAACTTGTCAGGCTTTTTATTAAATATAGAATAATATTTTTTATTTTGTTTTTTATATTTATCATTTATGTCAAAAATATATTCATTGATGGGTAAATTTTATTTTTTGAATTGCTGAAAATTTATATTACAATGAAAAAAATTTTGTGACAATGATTTTCAATATTATCATTATGCTGATTTTATCAAAATGTCATTGAATCAAATTAAATAATATAAAAAATTATTACAGTTATTGAAAATATATTTTTTAATTTTTAAAATTTCAATCATTTCAAATTTATAAATAAAAATTAATTACATTATATTTTTATTCTATAAATAAATTTTTTAATTAAAAATTGGAATTATTATTTTACTTAAATTTTATAATATTTTTAATTGAAAAATATTGGAATTTATAAATTAAAAATAAAAAAAACTTTTATATAATTATTTTAAAAAAAAAATTCAAGTAATATAATACATTTTTAATTTAATCATCATATCTCGATAATATTTAACAAAAGAGTATTTATAAAAATAGATATACATATGTTTTATGTCCAAAATGTAATTAATGCCATAATTAATTTAAAAAAAAGTAAAAAATTAAACAAAAATTGTGAAGTCAAAAACAATAAATTTAATAATATATTATTTTATAAATATTTGATAAAAAAAATAAAAAATTTCGTTTCATATTTAAAAATTTAATTAAAATTATTCAATTTTATTTTAATTTTGAAAATATTTAATAAATTATTATATTTTAAAAAAAAATAAATAAAAAAACAAAAATAAAATAAAAAAATAATCAATTTTTATGCAAACTGCTAACTAATTTTGAAAAATTTATAGAGTTTCTTGATAACATCTTTTAGATTAACTCTTTTCTGTTAGCCTCAAGTTTTTTACAGACCTTTAATCCAAAAGTCGTTAAATTTTTCACTTAATATATTTAAAATTTTTTTTTTAACATTATAATATAAAAATAATTTAAATTGAAATATAAATAAAAATAAATTTTTATTTAGTTAATATAAAATGCAACAAAATTTTATTTTTTTATATTTTTTTTTGTTTAATTTGTGATGTTTGTTAGTATTATTAATACATCAGTGATAATTTTTAATAAATTTGTGTGCTAATAATAATAATAATAATAATAATAATAATAATAATAATAATAATATGTTATTCGTTAATTTGTAAATGAGATCATTAAAGCAATTCCCTTGATCTACCATCAGGTAAAATTGGATATTTCTATATATTTGAAATCGGTGAAACATTAAATATATATATGTAAATTATTTGTTGAATATATTATATTGTATAAATTTTCACAGTATATACTATATATATTTCTGTACGAATATATTCATCGAGGCAAATTTTGAAGATGGACAACATGGTTCGTTAAAAATTGAATCCATTTATTTATTCGAGCATTAAATTCAAATAAAATGAGTTATATATGTAGACAGAGTTGTCCTAGTTTTTCATTCATTTGTTTTTTTTATGAGACATATATTTTAATTTTTTAAAATATTGAATATATAAAAAAATATAAAAATGATAAGTTATATTTGATTTTTGTCAGTATTAATGTTTAATGTATATATATCTCGTATTTTTAAAAATATTTTTCATGACATGTTTTTTACATGAAAAAGTAACATTATTTATTTAAAAATTAATTTGATTAATAATTAGGTCACATGATAAATTTTAATATGAAAAAAATTTGAATTATTTATTTAAATTTCTTAATCTTGTATTTTTAATAAAATAAAATTATAAAAATTAAATTGAATAATTAATGTAAATCTTTGTGTTATTTTCGTTCACAAAGCTGAAATGTTTTTTTTTTAAATATTTTTTATATATTTATTGATTATTTAAATTCTAAAGAAATAAATTTAATCAGACATAAATTTATATATTTCATGTCAGAAAAAAAAAAAAATTTAACTGTCATCATATAAAAATAAAATAAAATAATATATAATTTCTGAAAAAATTTTCATCTCAATTTGAATTGAATTTATATTTTTCATCAATAACATATGGAAACACATTGATAGACATTTTCAATTGTCTGAATTGTTCATTATTATTATTATCTTATTTTTTTTTTTATTGAATATATAAATGTTCGTCACAATTTAACTGATCATTCGATTCTATTAGCCAAGTCGATTGTTTGAGGTAGTGATTTTTTGATAATTCAACTATAATGTATTGTATATTTTGTTAGAATAGTAAAATGTTCATAGGATTGGAACCGATTGGAATTGTTATATCCCACAGGAATAGATAAGAACGTTGAAATATCGACAGGAGCCAAAGGGTGTTTATATATTTATTTATATATATTTTGAGGGTGAGATAATCTTTTTGCCTGAAGGCTAAAACAGTCAAGAATAATTACTTTTAACTCACCAATAAATATATTTAATTTTAAATAAAAAAAATATATTTATATAAAATAATAATAATAATAATAATAAATTAATAAATATAAATTATATAAAATTATTTGATAAAAATCTTTTGGCAATAATTTAAATTAATTTTATTTTAAAATTGTCTGACAAATATTGATTTATACTACTTACATTATATATATTATATATTTTTTAAATGTTTATTAATTGGTTGTTAAAAAAATTTTTTAAATTAAAATAACGAATTGATAGACAACATAATTTTGATTATATAATTACTCTTATTTTTGTTATTGTCAATAATCAAATAATAAATTTATAACATAAAACAATTATTGTATTTAGATAATCAATAAATTGAATATTGGTTAATGATTGTTGTACTCTACTAATAAAAAAAAAAATTATTGGTTTATTTTTTTTTACATTCATTTATTAATCATTGTTATCATTATTTTTTTGGTATGATTTACTCCCTGCAGGTCTGATGATTCGTATGAAAAAAAAAAAATAAAAAATAATAATAAAAAAAAAAAAAATACAGGGTTTAAACGAGCAGGCATTCGTGTACTGCACAAGTCAACATTAACGAGTACAAAAAAAAAAAAAATATATATAAAAAATGTGCGAGGTTTGCGGTTTTTTAGAGTCTACTATTAAAATCCCAATATACAGTTATATCATGATATAACAAACGATTTTATTGATTAAACTCTGTTCGTATATATATTGCATGACAGAATTGTTAAAGAAGTAATGGGGTTATTGGTGTATATTGAAGAAGAAGCTATTAATTGTAATTGCTTCAGATGAATTTGACAGACATTTTAAAAAATAATAAATAAATAATAATAATACAAATATTTTAATTATTCAAAATTTAAAAAAAAAAAAAATACTCAGTTATTGAGGTAAAATTATTTATCTTAATTTTCATCTTTTATTTATGTTTTGCTTAAAATAATTTGAATATCATTTAACAATAAAGTATATAAATATGTATAAATTTCTTGAGGATATTTATTTTGTTTGAAAATTTAAATAAAAATAAAAAATGTAGAAAAATAAAAATTTATTATGTCAAGTATTTTTGTATATATATTGATAAAAATATTAAGTCTAATTTTCTTTATTAAATTACTTTATTCAGTTGTTAAACAAATGTCTTATATTCACTTGCGCTTCATGTGATTGAGCGTATAATTCGATTTAGTTGTCGTGTCACCACGTATTTTCTGGCATTTTTCCAAACAATTCTTGTAACTATATATATATGATAGAATATCTTGATATATAGTTGGTACAATAGTTATTTGGTTAAATTTTTTATATTAGTAAAAAAAAAATAAAATAATAAAATCAACTCAAGAAATATTTATTATTATTATTTTACTGTTAAACATGAATTTTATATATTGTTTAATCGATTGAATAATTTTTAAAATAAATAATATGAATTAAAATTTTTCCATTATTTTGAATAAATATATTTTATTAACTTTTACTAATGGAAATAATAAAATAGCAACATAAATAATTAAAATAATAAAAAAAAAATATTACCGTAATATTGAGATTAAAAAAATTTATCACAAAATGACATGTGAATGAATAATTTTATCATTTATTTATAATTCATAAATATCTTGTGTTTAAAAGCTCATTTTTTTTGAAAAATAAAAATACTAAATGCGACAATTAATAATAAAAAAAAAAAATAAATAAATTAAATACTTTGAAAAATTGTGGCCATGTTTTTATTTATTTTTTGTCAATAAAAATAAGCCATAATAATAATAAATAAATAAGAAAAAAAAAATACATATATATTGTTTATTAAAGAAGTAAACTGAGGTTGAAATAAAGCCCTTGTGGTTTTTCTATCTGTATGATTGTTGTACTGTTTTGGTTTTTAGGTTAATCCAAGCAATACGACTCAAGCAATTGCAATGTTTATGGTTTAACCAAGTAAAATTCACTACACTAGCTAATTGTCCATTGCCAAGATTAGATATAAAAGTTAATTATAAACATCATGATTGGTTGAAATACCCAAGAGTACTCTTTTACTTAAACCTATCAAGTTTATGTTGTAACTTGTTCACTATGTAAACTTGAATATATTCAACATATATAAATAAAGAAAAAATAATAAAAAAAAATTATTTATATATTCATGATATCAATGGTTTTTAAAATTTCCATCGACAAAGTTCAATGTATAAATTTAAAAAGCTACTTGAAAAATTTGTTATTCTATTGGTGATTCAATATGAATGAGAATTGTACGAGGATTAATTGTCAAACCTTGACTGAATATTTTTACAATTTTCTATACGTGATTTTAAGAATTTTAATCATTTTAATTTTTTTAAAAATGTACAAGAAAATTTAATCTAGTTTAACTTTTTTTTTATTTAAATAAAAAATAGTTTCTTCATTATAAAAAAAAAAAAAAATGTTAAATGTTAAATGTTAGATTATCACGTAAAAATATATTTTAGATTTGATTATAAATTTTTATTTCATTGAAATTGAATATTTTATTGTGTGATTGAAAGTTTTTATTAATACAGATTTTGTAAATTTTTTCCAGTAAAATATGAATAATTAAAATTTTAAAATTTTATGATAATATAAAATATGGTAATTTTAGTTTTTAAAATCATGTAATAATTATGTTATCAATGTTTTTTTAATTTACTGGATTTATTTAAACCGTATGTAAGCTTTTACTAATATGTCACATTGATTTTTAATGAATTGAATATCTAAGAAATATTTAAATAAATAATAACACTTTGAAATATCATCTAAACTTTATGAAATTATTAAAATCTATAAACACTTTAAATTAAATTAAATATAAGATACTGAAAATGTTTAATAATAAATGAATTTTAAAATTATTAAATTTCAATTTTAATAATATGCCGGTGCAGTTTCAATTCTGATTTATTATTTAATAAAATTTTTACAGTTCATCATATCCTGGTCAAATATAAATACTTTAACTTAAATTATTTATATTATTTCAAAAACTTTGATTTAATTTTGATTTATGTCATTCAAATCAAGTACAAGTGTAATATTTTAGTTTAAATTAAATTAACAATATGAAATTGGTCTTAGATAATTTTTAAAAATTATTTAAATATAAATAATCAATGTAATAATAAAAAAAAAATAGAAATAAAAATAGTAATAAAATAGATGATAATAAAACCACCAGCCAATTATATTCTATGTGCTTTTAAACAAAATATATTCACCACTTTAAAAAAATTTCAGAATTGGTATAGAGTTTTCATGCCAAGTAGTGTCAACCAACGTTATGTCAGCCATGAAATTAACTACCGAAAACAATACACTCAAATAATAAACTTCAATGAACAAAAAACAATAAAAAAAATAAATTTATATATACGTTTTCATTAATTAAAAAAAATTGAAGAATGAAATAATAAAAGATAAAAAAATATTTAAAAAAAAACATGACCTAAATCAATACTTTTTTATGTCAATTTAAATTTTTTATAAAAAATTAATTTAAATTTATAATATCCATTTATTGATTATATTATATTTAAAAAAAAAAATATATAAAAAAATATAAAATATGAAAAATAAAATAACATATCAAAAAGCTCAAATTTTTTGAATGAAAAATTTGTTTTTTTAAGATTTTAATTTTATTTTTTCTCTTGTTATTATTTTTTTTTTTAGTATTTATATATTTATACAATTAATTAAGCTCAAGACATTTCTTATTATGAAATTTAAATTACCAAAACTTTTTTAAATTACTCTTTAAACTAATATCTACAAAATTTTGAATTTTTCACAGCTTTTCATTTCAAGTTACTACGAATGATCAATTTATTTTAAAGTCAAAAAATAAAATAAAAAAATAAGAAAAATTATCTCTCATGAAGGTGAAGTATTTTTATTTCTTGAAGAAACCTGGTTAATCAAAAATTTAAATATTCATTTTTTTCTTCCTGATACTAGAACGTAATATAACTTTTCTTTTTTTTTTTCATTCGTCAGCTCTATTGCATACCAACATTATTAAAAAAAATAAAAAACCCAGTTGCTATACTAGCTTGGATCCTAAAGCTTTAATCTTTCGACGATTGGGATGTTAATGAGTCGAAAAAGTAATATCTACTAACTTTATTTTATCTATATGATTATACCTATTATATTCTATATTTTTTTAATATTTTGACTATTTATTTGAGTGATATTTATATTATATATAAATAAAAATTTTAAACAAAAGATTTAACATAATAAAATAATAAGTTATCATTTCAATTAAAATAATTAAATTTTTTTCATTTATGAGGCAATCGACTCTGAATAACATTAAAGAGGCAATGATTTTTATTATTGTTATTGAAAATCGACGTCAATAAGGTGTAATTAAACTAAAATTTTTTAGTAAACTAAAATAAACCATATATATTATAATAATTAAAAAAGAATAATAAGTTTTTTTTAATAATTGTTTAAATTATAGAAGAATAATTAAACAGGTAAAAAGATGAACCGATCATTGAATAATTTTTGTTTATCATTATTGAATTTCAATACTCTAATTTTTCTAAAAGTTTTAAATAATTTTCTATAGGTTGAATACCTCTTGGGTCATTATATTCGCCTGATAAAAATTCAAAATTTTTCCAGAAAAAAAAAATCCAAATACCTCTTTGGTCATTATATTTGCCTAGTAAAAGTGAAAAATTATTTCGAAAAAAAAAAAATAATTCGAATACCTCTTTGTTCATTATATTCGCCTGATACAATTTCAAAATTATATTACTCGAAATTTTTTCAATAAATTTCGAAATTTGTTACTATTGATATCTTGAAAAATATCGATGATAAGGAAAAAGTATAAACGGATCTAAATAGCTCTTTTTGAGACCTAAAACTTCGATATATCTCGAAATTTATTCGATACATTTTTCGATAAGTTACTATTGATATATCGAAAAATATAAAAGTATAAATGGATCTGAATAGCTCTTTTCGAGTCCTAAAAATCTGATATAACTCGTAATTTTTTCGAAAAAAATTTCAATGTATTTCTTTAGTTTCAAAAATTCGAATACCTCTTCAGTCATTATATTCGCTTAATAAAATTCAAAATTTAAAAAATAAACAAAAAAATTTGAATACTTCTTTGGTCATTATATTCGCCTAATAAAAATGCCAAATTTTTTCAAAAATAAAAAAGAAAATTCGAATACCTCTTCGGTCGTTATATTTGCCTAATATAAATTCAGAATTTAAAAAAAAAAAAAAAACATTTAAATACCTCTTCGGTTAGTATATTCGCCTAATAGAAATTCAAAATTTTTTCGGAAAAAAAAAAAACTCGAATACCTCTTTAGTTATTATATTTGCCTAATAAAAGTGAAAAATTTTTTCGAAAAAAAAAAAAAAAATTCTAATACCTCTTTGGTCATTATAACTGCCTAATAAAAATTCAAAATTTAACAAAAAAAAAAAATTCAAATACCTCTTTGGTCATTATATTCGCCTAATAAAAATTTAAAATTTTTTTGGAAAAAGAAAAATTCGAATACCTCTTTAGTTATTATATTTGCCTAATACAAATATAAAATTCTGTTCTTATAATTAAAATTTTTTATTTTTACCAGTAATGAAAATTTTTCAGTAAAATTCTAAATTATAACAGGATAATAGAACAAGACAGGAGCTTTCCAAAAGACGTCATCTCATATTAAACAAATGCCGAAAAATTCTAATCAACTAATAATAATAAACTGAATACTCTCAACAACAACGACACAATTATATAATGCAAATAATTTTTAACTACCCAGAAAAATTAAACGTAGCAACCATACAACAACACGTCGATAAAAATATTAATATTATTAACAAATGCCGAAACATTTAAACCAATTAGATTACAAATAAAATATGGTCAAATGGACTTTTTATAATACGATAATTATTGTATGATTTTTATTTTTCGATAAAGTTATTAAAAATATAAAACACACATGAAGAAGATGACTATATAAATGAACTAAAAGCTCAGAGCTTTTTTCGCAATACTGTAGGTGCAGAGTATAAAAAGAAAAAAAAAAAAAAAAAAATAGAAAATACAAAGGGTGCTTATCAAGACTGTTGTTCTTACTCTTCAGTTACCATCATTTTTTTTTTTTATTTTTTTACTTTTCATAGTAAACTCTGATTATTTTTTTTTTTTTTTATAAAAATGTCTTTTTATATTGAGGCTACTTGTACAACAATCTACGTTCAATGTATTCACAGAAAGGTAGTTTTATCTTATCATTTTATTTTTATTTAATTTTTTTCTTAGTTTTTTAGTTTTTTTTTTTTTTTTTTTTTTTTTTTTTATTTCTCATTCACGCAAGAACGAAGATATTTTTGTTCAATCGGCTTTTTTTTTTTTTATTATTTTATTCTCTTGCATTTGCCATTTACTACTGTACTTTTTTTTTTATTATTTCTTTTTTCTTATATATATATTTTTTTTTTATTTCATTCCTTCCTATTTCACTTGTCGACGATTGAGTTTCTTTAGACCGTTGGATTCTGGCTCGCACGGATGTACTTATCCCTATACTTGAGACGAAACGGCATTTCAGTGTTCAACTCATTCCAAATTTCGTTTTGCTGGAAACAAGTGAATCTTGGTGAAGATTTTATATATACTTGCACAGTGATAATCGAATATATTGTACTTGCCAAAATAGACATTTTAAGATTTTTTATTTTCCTTTTTAAATTGTAAAAATTTTATGAATATTATTTCAAATTGTTTTTACGAAATATGTAAAATAAAAAATTAAAAAAAATAAATTTATTTAATTTATAAATTTATATATTATAAAATTTATATTTTTAAATAGTAGCTAAGAGAATTATATTTAAAAAATTCATTTTATTGATAATTTTTAAATAATATAACTAATTTTATATTTTTAAATTAATAAAAAACCGATTTTATTATTTAATTTTCATTTTTTTTTACAAATAAAATTAATCAAATTATTAAAAATTAGTTTAATTAAATTATTTAAAAAATTTCGATATCGAAAATCCATTTTACAATAAAATTATAAATATATATTTGAATAAATTAATTGATTATCATAACTCAAATAAATTTTAAATTAAACAAAATTTTCATTACAATTTTAATAATTAAAAATAAATGTATTATCCATATTATAAATATATAATTCAATAATAATGAAAAGCAAAAATGTTCAATTGAAAATAATTAATATTAAATAACTATCTGATTTATAAATTTTTCTAATTCATTGAAAATTATGTAAATAATTCAAGTATTCTTTTATTCTTTATATTTAAAAAAAAATATTTTTTTATTATTTTATAATTCATGTATTATTTATTTATTTATATCATTTACTTTTTTTTGAATTTACTTTCGATTTTAATGGTACGAGCTTTACTCGACAACGTCTCAAAACTTGAAAGCTATTTGATGAATTTTAAATGATAAAAATTATAAAAAGTCTTATTAAATTATTATAAATATACAGTAAGATAACTAGAAAAATTATTAAAATGGTTATTTTAATTTTTTATAAAAATTTAAAAGTATTTTTACAAACAAAAAAATTCATCAACAAAAAAGTAAATAAATTAACTTAAAAATATTTAAAATTTTCAAATTAACTTTTTAAAGTATATTCAGCTTCAAAAGTTAAAAAAATAAAAAAAAAATAAGATGAATATTAGTATAAATAATAAAAATAAAACTCACCTGACATTGATAACGTAGTGTGAAATTGGATTGTTGTGGGAATTGTCACTTGGTGCCCATGATATTGTTACAGATCTTGATGTAAAATTAGTAGCAATTGGACGTCCTGGTGGATCTGGCACATCTAAAAAATAAAATCCAAATAAAAAAATAACATAAACAAAAATTGAATAAAATTTTTTCATACACATAAGAAATATTTTTTTATGAAAAAAATAAAAAAAAAATGAAAAACTATATACTCAGTTACAAGTTATTTGCATTGAATTAAAAACTGTAATATGTTATTCATTGAATCATTAGAATTTCAATTTAACTTAACAACTATAATGTGATAATTTATTTATTTTTATTTTTTCGGTTATAATGTTTATATAGTCATTGGATCTGAGCCTTACTGAAAGAGAGAATCATGCAAACTTTCTACATTAACGCTTTTCCCACGCACGTCGGCTGTATTTTCACACAATCAAAATCCAGGATTATATTTAACATAAAATTCAAAATAACTTGGTCAGTAATAGTCATGAAATGAATAAATGAATAAATAAAATAATTTTATAAATTATTTATATAAAAAAGTCTTTTTTTTTTCTATATATCATTGAAATTGAAAATTTATTTGATTAAATATTATTAAATTTCAAAATTAATTATTTTTTTCATTAACTTTATCTTGCGACAACTAATCATTAATTACTAGATATATTTTTAATTAAAATAATTTTAAATATAATTTAACTTAAAGCTTCAAAAGTGATGAATGCTTAATATGACTGTACAGTGGTTGACAAATTGTTAATTTAGTCATAGTGCATAATATGTCTACAGAACATATACATTGACCGATCGATGTGCACTTTCGACTATGTATGAAGTGAATAACCACATACTGACACATAACCAATTGGGATAACTCAACAACAAGTTGATCTTACACTTAATAAATCACAAGTGTTACACACAAAACAACTATCCACTTGAAAATCTTGTAAGTTAATCTATAATTTTCCAGGTAGAAAATAGTGTCAAACTGATGTCTGTAAGACATCCAACCTCAAAAAAGACGTCTACCGCACATTAGATTTCTACCTGGGTTTTAATAATTTTTATATATAAATTTTGAGTGCATAAAATTATCTAATATATAAAAGTAAAATTTTATCTCTCATATGTGATATTTTAATAATAATAATAATATTAAGATAATAATCATTGTAAATTTAATATCTTTCTACTGTTTGTGAAAAGTATAATATAATATAAAATGGATGCTGTATAAAATAAGATCACAAATGAGAGTAGAAAATGGAAAAGGTTCCCCCTTGGGGTTGTTGGATGCTATAATCCTTTACTGTACTATTTTGACCTCGAGTACGTTTTGGTAGTTTTCTACATGTACCTGACACTTATGTTACCCTATAGCACTCAACCTCACAAGTTGTAAGATATATATATGTATATATTTTTTTAACATGAGGATCCTTCAAAAATATATATAAAAAAAAGTACCTCAATTCAAATATTATTATTATTTAAAATTTTTTTTAAAAATACTTTATAACAATTTATTTATTAAATTTTTTTATAAATTTATAAAAATAAATATTTTCTTTTAAATAAAAATATATATTGATATATTGAATAAATAATTATTTATTATTTTGTTTAACAATAATGAATTAATTAAAATTTTTTTAATTCGTTAAATTAAAAATAGTTAAAATGTCAACATGATTTATCAGGTATTTCAAATTTATCTATTTTAGAAAAATCAGCTTAAATAAACTGTAAATGTGTTTTATAAAATAATCGAATTTCTGTCTATTTATTTTCCAATACTATAATAAGACACCAATGTCGAAAACGATTGGTCGAAAATGTCACAAGATATTTGTTGAATCCCTTGGGTTATTTTGTACCCTTCTGTGTTTTTCAACAGAATCGAAAAATCACAATGAAAAACCAATGAATGAAAAAAAAAAAAATAAAATAAATAAATAAAAATAAAAATATATACAAACAAAATAGAAAAAAAAAAATGAGATAGATTCACTCATGACAGCCTATCAGGACTCAGGTGCCGAAGGGCAAATGGCAATCCAAATGCACATCACACAAAAATTCAGATAATTTTTCTTTTTTTTAATCTCAATTTTTTATGAAAGTATGAAATATATAATAAAAAGATTTTGTGATTGAATACAGTGTCAGCTATTTTATAAACTTGTATTTATTTATTTATTTCAATCAAATAAAATCTCATGTTGTGCGTGACATGAAAATATCATTCAAATGATTTATTTCATAAATACGTGTGTTTATCCAAGTGGTTGTATATATACAATTTAACAATGAATTATTCAACAATGAATCATGTCAATGTAGTAAAATCACTCAACAATATTTTTTTATTATTTACGTTTTTTAAATTAAATTTTAATAAAATGTTTGTTAGTCAAATTACATTGTTTATTAAATATGGTTCAATTAAATTTAGCCATATACTTTTTTTTTTTCAATTAAAATTAATAAAATATTAAATCATTAAAACAATTTAACTTATTGAATAGTAAATGTAAGTAAAAAAACTGAGAATAATAGTATCAACATATTATTGAATATTTATTCAACAAAAATAAAAGAGGATTACGGAACAAGTTTGAAAAGATATACATTTGATGAAAATTGCATAAAAACAATAAAAAAAATAACGATAAAATTTTATATATTTAAAGAGGATGATGATCATGAGTGTCTGTTATTGAATTTCAATTTTTCAATTATTACAATAAATATAAATATGGATATAAATATCAGGTATTGAAACAAAAATAAAAAGAACAAACAAATAAGTAGAGCTTCACCCAAGACTAAATATGCCAAGACTGAGCCCAGTCTTGTTATGGTCTTGTCTTGGTTTTAAAAACATTAGTCTTGTCTTGGTCTTGGCTACCTTAATAGAAATATTTTTTTTTATGATTTTAAACAACGTCTTTCATTGTTGTTAACACAATTCAATCATAACATTTCAATAGTTTAACAAAGAAAAATTTATTTTAACGGAAATGTCTTATTTTCATAAAGATGACCCTAAGTCGGAGGTAAAAGATATCTTCAAAGTCCAATAAAGTTTGAAAATAAATAGAAACAATTTATTTTTTGCTTCTAAACAACGTCTTTCATTGTTGTTAACACAATTCAATCATAATATTTCAATAGTTTAACCAAGAAAAATTTATTTTAACGGAAATGTCTTATTTTCATAAAGATGACCCTAAGTCGGAGGTAAAAGATATCTTCAAAGTCCAATAAAGTTTGAAAATGAATAGAAACAATTTATTTTTTGCTTCTAAACAACGTCTTTCATTGTTGTTAACACAATTCAATCATAATCTGTTGATATTTTAACCAAGAAAAATTTATTTTAACGGAAATGTCTTATTTTCATAAAGATGACCCTAAGTCGGAGGTAAAAGATATCTTCAAAGTCCAATAAAGTTTGAAAATGAATAGAAACAATTTATTTTTTGCTTCTAAACAACGTCTTTCATTGTTGTTAACACAATTCAATCATAATATTTCAATAGTTTAACCAAGAAAAATTTATTTTAACGGAAATGTCTTATTTTCATAAAGATGACCCTAAGTCGGAGGTAAAAGATATCTTCAAAGTCCAATAAAATTTGAAAATGAATAGAAACAATTTATTTTTTGCTTCTAAACAACGTCTTTCATTGTTGTTAACACAATTCAATCATAATCTGTTGATATTTTAACCAAGAAAAATTTATTTTAACGGAAATGTCTTATTTTCATAAAGATGACCCTAAGTCGGAGGTAAAAGATATCTTCAAAGTCCAATAAAGTTTGAAAATGAATAGAAACAATTTATTTTTTGCTTCTAAACAACGTCTTTCATTGTTGTTAACACAATTCAATCATAATATTTCAATAGTTTAACCAAGAAAAATTTATTTTAACGGAAATGTCTTATTTTCATAAAGATGACCCTAAGTCGGAGGTAAAAGATATCTTCAAAGTCCAATAAAATTTGAAAATGAATAGAAACAATTTATTTTTTGCTTCTAAACAACGTCTTTCATTGTTGTTAACACAATTCAATCATAATCTGTTGATATTTTAACCAAGAAAAATTTATTTTAACGGAAATGTCTTATTTTCATAAAGATGACCCTAAGTCGGAGGTAAAAGATATCTTCAAAGTCCAATAAAGTTTGAAAATGAATAGAAACAATTTATTTTTTGCTTCTAAACAACGTCTTTCATTGTTGTTAACACAATTCAATCATAATCTGTTGATATTTTAACCAAGAAAAATTTATTTTAACGGAAATGTCTTATTTTCATAAAGATGACCCTAAGTCGGAGGTAAAAGATATCTTCAAAGTCCAATAAAGTTTGAAAATGAATAGAAACAATTTTTTTTTTGCTTCTAAACAACGTCTTTCATTGTTGTTAACACAATTCAATCATAATCTGTTGATATTTTAACCAAGAAAAATTTATTTTAACGGAAATGTCTTATTTTCATAAAGATGACCCTAAGTCGGAGGTAAAAGATATCTTCAAAGTCCAATAAAGTTTGAAAATAAATAGAAACAATTTATTTTTTGCTTCTAAACAACGTCTTCCATTGTTGTTAACACAATTCAATCATAATATTTCAATAGTTTAACCAAGAAAAATTTATTTTAACGGAAATGTCTTATTTTCATAAAGATGACCCTAAGTCGGAGGTAAAAGATATCTTCAAAGTCCAATAAAGTTTGAAAATAAATAGAAACAATTTATTTTTTGCTTCTAAACAACGTCTTCCATTGTTGTTAACACAATTCAATCATAATATTTCAATAGTTTAACCAAGAAAAATTTATTTTAACGGAAATGTCTTATTTTCATAAAGATGACCCTAAGTCGGAGGTAAAAGATATCTTCAAAGTCCAATAAAGTTTGAAAATAAATAGAAACAATTTATTTTTTGCTTCTAAACAACGTCTTCCATTGTTGTTAACACAATTCAATCATAATATTTCAATAGTTTAACCAAGAAAAATTTATTTTAACGGAAATGTCTTATTTTCATAAAGATGACCCTAAGTCGGAGGTAAAAGATATCTTCAAAGTCCAATAAAGTTTGAAAATAAATAGAAACAATTTATTTTTTGCTTCTAAACAACGTCTTCCATTGTTGTTAACACAATTCAATCATAATATTTCAATAGTTTAACCAAGAAAAATTTATTTTAACGGAAATGTCTTATTTTCATAAAGATGACCCTAAGTCGGAGGTAAAAGATATCTTCAAAGTCCAATAAAATTTGAAAATGAATAGAAACAATTTATTTTTTGCTTCTAAACAACGTCTTTCATTGTTGTTAACACAATTCAATCATAATCTGTTGATATTTTAACCAAGAAAAATTTATTTTAACGGAAATGTCTTATTTTCATAAAGATGACCCTAAGTCGGAGGTAAAAGATATCTTCAAAGTCCAATAAAGTTTGAAAATGAATAGAAACAATTTATTTTTTGCTTCTAAACAACGTCTTTCATTGTTGTTAACACAATTCAATCATAATCTGTTGATATTTTAACCAAGAAAAATTTATTTTAACGGAAATGTCTTATTTTCAAAAAGATGACCCTAAGTCGGAGGTAAAAGTCTGCGTCAAAGTCCAATAACATTCGGAAATGAATAGAAATAAATTATTTATTGCTCGGAAATGACTTTTCTCATTGTTGTTTACACGATTGAATCATAAAACTATTTTCTTTGAACTTAGAAAAATTATTATCGACTAAAATGCCCTATTTCTACAAAACTGACTCTGGCTTGTAGGACTTCACCCAAGACTAAATATGCCAAGACTGAGCCCGGTCTTGTCTTGTTCTTGTCTTGGTACAAAATATGCCAATTTTGTCTTGGTCTTGGCTTGGTTTTCAAGACAAGACCAAGACAGGACCAAGGTTAGTCTTGGTATGGAGTGAAGATCTACAATCAAGTCAAGAAAAAAATAAATTAAATTATTAAATTAAATATCATTGCAAATATATATGTAAAATAAAAATATAGAAAAAATGCAACAGTGAAACACAAATGATGGAAAACGAATAAAATGAAGGAACCAGAAAATGTTGTTTAATTACAATGCAATTGGTGTTAATAATTACTTTAGCACAGACCGTGTTCAGCGATGTGTATCGAGTCATCAAATTGGATTGCGCGTTATCTCATCTACAGTTTCCATTCACGTTTTACAAATTGTCTAGAATGTGACCCATTGTTTTTAAACTTTTTATATTATTTTATTATCAAAAACTTTATTTATTTTTATATTTAAAAATATTTTTATTTTGTATATTTTATTCAAAAAACAATATACAAATCATATTAAATGTAAATATTTATTAAAAAAAGACTAAAAAATAAAATTTAAAAAAGTTGTTGATTACTGTTGTCAATGAAAATTTATTGATATAAACAAACAAATATATTATCAAAACAAAGTAAATATATACTGACAACAAATTTAAATTTTCATTAAAAAAAAAAAATGTTTGTTCGAGTGGATTATTATATAGGATGCTTGTAATAAAAATAAAAAAAAAGTAAATGAATTAATTAAAAAAAAAAATATTTTAAACAAATAATTATTTATATTATATAAATATTTTTTATTATTTTTTTTGATATTATGGTTTTATAAAATGATACGGCTCAAACTGTACTGCAATCGATTGCACATGGAATAAAAAAATATAAAAAAAAATAAAAAAATCAAGTTTTTTAGAATGATAACAAACCACGGTATTGGCCAGTTCAAGGTATTGCTTGCTCATGGCAATCCAAGCTGTGACCAACGCATAAATTTTATGGAATGACGAAAAATTTTTAGTTGGCCAAGAGCAAAGACCTCGAGAGAAAACGCGCAGTTGCTGGTATATATATATAAAATACTATATACTATTGTGCCTGGGAGATTCTATGCTATGAACGATTATCGATTTGACTCTCTCTCAAGCACTCTTTCCACACAATGTTCCCTCAAATGTTCGGTATGACCTAGCTTCTTACTGTCCCAAGACAAGACTCTTCCATTTCATATTTAATAAATTTTTTTATTTTTATTTATAAAAACTGACACTAGCTTTTTCCATGACATTTCAGTCAAATAATTATTGACTATATATTTTTGAATTTTAAATAATTTTTCAAATTTTCATTATAATATAAATATTAACTGGCCGTTTTAAAAATTAAAATATGTTTTAATAATAAATGAAAATAATAATTTTAATATAATTATTATTAAAATATTCTATTATATAAATATTTGAATTGTTATTTGAAAGATTACGTAGAAATTACATCCAAGAGATATATATATATACACATTTGTAGAAAATTTTGTCTGTATATATTATGTTTTTGCTTTTCAAATAATATTCGCTTGTATGGATGTATAAATATATATTACATATTGTAAGCCAAATATACTTGCATATACTTATATATACATATATTTATATGCTCTTATAACTTGTATGTCCTGAATATTTCTTGCTACGAAACTCCAACTCCCAAGAGATGCTTACTTATAACAATGAAAATCTTCAACCTAAAAAACACTAGTATATTGTCATTGTGATACGAGAGATTGCTGTTTAAATTTGTCACTTGTTTTACTTTTCGTATTTGTGTTTATCCTTTTCTCAATATCCAGGGAATTATTTAGTATCACAATATTTTTTTATTGCAAGTGAAAAGTTTTATTTAATAATTTTTATAATTATTTATTTTTAATTCTCTGATAATAATTAATAATTTATCAATTGAATATTTAATTATTATGCAATTAATTAATACTAAATATTATAACGATTATTATTGTGATTTGAGTTGAATTTAGTATTGTTGATGTTTTCATCGAGTTACATAAAGCCTTGTTAAATATTTATACAAATAATTTTGTTATTTAATTTTCACAGTAGTCATACTGTACGTTTGGTCAGACAAAATATATTTGTATGTTTCAATTGTATTGTAACACTAATCTATTTGATTAATATTGAATATCCTTTACGTATATTATAAATCAATCATTATATGTAATATTACAATAAATAATAATAATATTTATATAAATTGATATTTTATTTTTTTTTTTTAATATAAAAATATTATAATATTTCAATTAAAACATGTTACAGTATGAAAAATTTTAATTTAATTTTTGTAAATTGAAAAAAAAAAATAAAAATAAAATGTATAAAAATAGAGTGGTGCATTTGATTTTGTTGTAAATAACATACATATATATGAAGAGAAAAACAAACTCGTAATCTATCGTTGAAAAGTAAAATGTCTGGATAAAAGGCGGGTTTTTGAAACGCCCAGAAATAGTTTGAGTAATAAAAAACGTTAAAAGCATTCTCATAGATTTTGGATATAGATGGTTTTGTGTCTTCGATGAGCTTAGAATTGTTTAAAAAATATAACAGTTGTTTATCAAAAATGTCATTACAATGATACTGTAAGTTATTTTTTAGAAATTACTATATGCTCAAGTTATTTATATTATTTTATTAGCTTAATTTTTTTTTAATAAAAATGATAGAAATAAAATTTGTTGAAATAATAGTTGAATTATAATGTTAATATATACTAGCATAGCTCAAAGAAAACCAGGTAGTTATTATAGGATTTTAGATTTAGATTCTCTCGGGCCAGTAAGTTCCATTTGGCTTATCAGTTTTGACCGTTTTAGTAAAGAAAATTTGACCCTGAAACAACTCTACTGTAACATAATCTTGGAACATTAATGTTTGTATATTTATTAACTTTATTTTTGTAATTTATTATATTCAATAAACTTTTATCATTATCTCATATAAATTTTTTAATTATAATTTTTAATTATTTTATTTATTTTTTTTAGTCAATAAAATTTAAGATTATAGTATTTTCTTTTTAAATTTTTTATAAGTAGCTTTTGTTTTTTATTATTATTTTTTTTTTTAAATTTAAAAAATGTGCTTGTACAACTATTTTTCATTTTTTTTTTTTACAACCATTCGCAATACAAATGAATCTCATCTGGGAAATAGAAATTATTCAACTTCACTGAGTCTACTTTTCTCTGGGATTTGTACAAGATCAAAATAACAATGTAACGAAAATAATAAAAAATAAAAAAAAAAAACAATCTTTTCATTGTTTTATTTTTTTTAAATTTAGCTATTATTGTTTAGATATATATTTTTTTAAAAAATGTACATCTCATTATGTAGATTATTTTTATTGAACGATAAAGTTGTTAAGCAACACAACATAGTATATATATTTTATAATTTATATAAAACATTGTTATGAGATGAGATGAGGCGTGAATTACACTTTTGATGTTATTATTTTATGTCATGAAAAGGTAATTACAGTATATAAATTTTAATATATCTATAACATGCAATGTTTTTGTTGGCATGTTAATAAATACTGTAATAATTATTTTTATTATTTATTATATATATATTTTTTTTTTGTTTATGAAAATAATTATCATAATAATAGGATGATTACATTTGCAAAAATAAAGTTTTTTGATTAAATATAGATATATTCATCAATAGCATGTTGTAAAAATACAAAAAAAAAAAAATAAAAATAATAATACAGATAATTAGGGTTTTTCAATTTCAAATTTAAATTATATTTATATAAAAATTTTGATTAATTAATTTTATATAATAAATTGAAAATGTTTTGATAAAAATATATCACTTAATTTTTCTAAATATACTTTGTGTCACGTATCTTGCTCTGAAATTTCGTTTACTATTTTTAAATATAGAATTTAGCTGTTTAATTATTTTGACTATGATATATATATTGATAAACTTTCATTGGACATATCGATATTTATTTATCTAACTAATTAATTTTCAATTGTTTTTTTTATAAAATTAAATTATAATTTTTTTTCTATGATTTAATCAATAAAATAGAATATTTTGTATTTAATAATAATTAAATAATTAATAAAATTTTTAAATTAATTATCTATAAATTTAGTAAATATATATATTTATATTTTATTATTATTTATAAATTATAAAAATTCAAATAAATATTATTGTTTAATCTGTTAAATGTATACTGAATTTTATAATCGTTTCTGTTTAACGAGTTTTCTCGCGTTCACACCGAGTTTTGTAAAATTCTTGGTTCTTTGTTTCAAAGTTTTGTGATGATCTTACCTTGCAACTTTATATTTTCCGACTTTTTTTATTTTTTTTTTTTTTTCAAGACAATAAATTAGATTTAAATACCAGCTTCAAAGTGCTCATTACTTTAAAAAAATATACCAGATACTATTATACTGTTTTTTCAAACTAACTAAATGTCAATTAGTTTTTTTTTTAATTTTAATTTTTAAAATAAGTTGACACATTTGATTGTTAAAATCAACTACTGTTTTTCAATATATTTTTTTATTTTTATTCATTGGAATATTTAATATTTAATTTTACTTAAATTATTTATACAATCATTTATCGCAATTAATGCTATTTTTATTTTTTATGAATCACTTAAATATACATTGCATTTAATTATGAATGAGGAACAAAGTTAAATTTTCAATTGCATTCTATTTTGTATTCATTTTTTTTTTGTTTTATTTTGGTCAACATTGTATTGTTATATCTTTTCACAAATGAGTTGAGAATGAAAAAAAATAAATCCATACCTATAAAAAGTTAAAATCAAAAGTACAGCATAACACTTTTTAAAAACTTTTTCAATATTGTTTTTTTTTTTTTTCATTTTTTTACTTTGTTAATTAATGTTGAATTTAATATTATAATAATATGCTTAAAAAACTTTTAAATAATACACAAATAAATTTTTTTTTTATTCAATTTATTTTAATATCATTAAAAAGCCAATTTAAAATTTTTATATTTCATTATATATATTGAATTATTTATTTATAAAATATTACAGATTGATAAACATGAAAAAAAAATATGTTGAATTATTTTTATTATAAGCTACTAAAATATATCTGCTTGTTAGTTGAAAATAAATTGATAATTTGGATGAAATTATTTTTTATTTGCTGTATTTTATTTAAAATTTCAAAATTATATTTTATTTTCATTAAATATATTTATGTTATAAAAACGTTAATTAAATTGTTTTTTAATTTTCATATAAAACTCTTAAATATGGTTTTTATTTTATTTTTTTTTTTTTTTTTAAAAAAAGGTAGAGATCATTAAAATCATATAAATATTGTTATAAAGTGACAGTTAACTGCCAAGTTGTTAATTACAAACTGGTAATATATCAATTTGACTAAATCTAAAAATAAAAATAAAAAATACACGCAAAGCACCAAAGGGGGGTTAATCATAATTAATGGTCATATAAAGTAAGTAAAAGCGGAACTAACTAATTGGGAAGACACACCCAGAGTATTTTGTTTTTGTTGCTTTTTTTTTTCATTTTCATTTTACTATATTAATATGAGTAGTTTTTTTTTTTTTTTTTTTTTAATGCAGTAAAATGAAATACACTATTTATATATTGAAAATTTGTATGTATATTATTAGTATGATTATAAAAGTTTTAATAAATATTTTAATGATAAGAAATTATTTATTTAATTGATGTTTATTGCAACAACTTGTATATATATATTAGTATAAAATTGTTGACATTTATATTATTTTATAAATGAAAATATTCTCAAGGTAGTTGATGAAAATTATAATGAAAATTTAAATATAATTTGATTTTAAAATAATTGAGATAAAAATGAAAAGCAAAAGTCATCAGGTGTAAAATAAAGTTGTCTCATTATAAAAATATTTGTGGTAAATTAAAGCAGCTATGAATTTTATTAACTGATATAAAACAGCAAATCAAAATGATCTTGTTTATTTTTTTTTATATAATTTTTTTATTTTAAATTATATGTTAAATTAAAATTAATAAGTTTTTATATTAAATAATTTTTGAATAATATAATTTTTTTTTTTTTTTAATTTTTTTGTTAATACTTTTTTAAAATAAATAAATAAATAATTATTTTTATTTAATATTTCGTTTAAAATTGGTCATCCAGTGAAGCTGTTGTTACACATTTTTACGTATGTACAATGTTTACTTTGGTCCAACAAGCATCACGATTGTTTTCCATAGTGCAACAATCCTCAGGGAGTAATTGTTGAGTCGTTTTATAGTTGAGTCAGCGTGAGAGAGAATGAGACAAAAAATATGAAAAAAAAAAAAAAAATACTAAAGTAGAAAAAAGTTCAGGACAAGGGGTAGTATGAGCTTTTGTGTAAAAAAAAAAAAAAAGTAAAAAAATAAAAAAATAATAAAAAAAAGTGAAAGATAAAAGAGGAAAGAGAAATATATATATATATAATTTTCACTGTGGTACTAAACCAATGTGCAGAACCGCGAGAGAGCCATCTATATTTAACCTAACCCCGTAAATTTTCAAATATTTTCCGCCCCAAAGTAAATCAAGTACCACGCCCGTTTGTGCACCGTATGCAGAAAACCCGCGTTGTTTCCGCAAATTCACTCTCTTTTATACTCACACGCGAAAAAAAAAAAAAATATAATCATTATTTTTATCACTATAATACCAAGAGTGAAAAAAAAAAAAAAAATTAAATTAAAAACTATAAAAATAATAAAAATATATATATAAATATTATAGATTTACCAAGAATTTGCAATACGATATAAACTCAATTTTGTATTTCGATTTCTAAGCCAATTTTCAACCACACATTTACAGTAATGTCTGGTTGTATGAATTTTCCAATCAGAAACTTGATTGTAAAAATTGCATTTAATATTTTTTTTTTTTTTTTAATTTTATTATTTTAACAATACAAAATAGTTGAATATATAATTAAAAAAAAAAAAAAGAGTGATCATAAAAATTATATCGAAATAAGCTAGAAAATATTAAAACTGTTTGAATAAAAATTAAAAATTAAATTAACAATAATTTTGTTAATTTTTTAATTAGTATAATTTGTAAATAATGATGAGTATATTTTATTTTCACTTGATTGTATTTTTAAGTTTTATATATGAATTTGCAAAATCAGCTTATTTAAGAATCAACAACTTTTAAATTTTTTGTAAGAATCGATTGACCTATTTTTTTTTTTTGTAAATCAACTGTATGTACTCTTGATGTTAAATAAAAAAAAATACGTAAAAATGTATCGATAATATATTTAAATGTTATATTTATTAAAATGAAAAAATATAAAATTGCTTGTACGATAATTGAGTATAGCTCTTGTGGTTATAAGTTGAAAAAAAATAAATCAAATAAATAAATTTTTTTTTATTTGAATTAAAAAATATGAGTAAGTATATATATGAATAAATTTATTTGTATTACTTTTATTTTTTTTTTATTTTTTTTTAACTGGAAAATTCAAAGAAAAAAAGTCAATCAAATTTTTCAAAGCTTTCAAATATGTTTCATCAAAAGTTGATGTTTTATTGATACTTCAAATTTTTAATATGAAAAAATATAAAATTTTAATTAGTATTGACAAATGTTTAGTCTGTAATGAAAAACTATTTTTTTTTTTCTTTGTATTTATATTTTTTTACAAAAAACTTACATTGTTTAAATAATTACTAATTATATTACTTAAATTTTTAAATAAATAAAGAAAAACATTATTATTTTTTATTAGTTTTAACTGTCAATCACTTTTAAAACAATTTAAATAAAAATTTTTTATAAATTATATTTATTTTTAGTTTGTCTGACTATTCACTGTTTATACTACTTAAATTTTAAATATATTATAATTTAATTTTTTTCCATTTTATTTAAACTCTTTTTAACCTTTAATTAACTCTCTTTTCTAATATAAAATATTGGCTGACTATTTAATTTTCATACTACTTGAATCTAAATTTTATATTTTTTTATTTTTTATTTTAAATCGTCATCAAATAACCACATTATTATTTTTTATTATAAAAAAAAATATACTATTTATATTTCAATTTTGTCTGTTTTTAATGTATATTTTCAGTAACTCAGATTAAAGATATAAATTAATACAAAATTTGAATTCATTTTACAAAATTTTATGCTATAAATGAAAGTATCTATTTAGATTATTTCATAAAGATAATTATTTTAATAAAAATTCTAAAAAACTTTACCATCAAACTCAATTTAAAAAATTTTTTTTTTCATATTTAATTTTATTAAATATACCTATATTGTGTGAAGATAAACAATTCAATTCATAATAAAATTGAATTATTAATAACATGCATTGAATAAAACAATAAATTTTAAGAAAGACGACAACCTTTGAATTTTTTTTGAATAATATAATACAAGATTACTATTTCAAAATTCAAAAGAATCATATAAAAACTGTCAATATATATATAAGTATAAACGAATATATAAGTATATGATTTATATGTAAGAATATATTTAAGATATATTTTTTGATGTATTAGTATATACGTATATATATGTATAATTTATTTATTTATTTATTTATTTTCTTTTCCAAAGAAAAATATGTATTATTTATATATGAAGCCAAAATAGGAATAATGCATCTAGATGCCACACTTGGTTTTCATATCTGATTTTGGCTGGTAAATAATTTCACTGGCATCAAGCCATTTACCCATCATTATAATTATTCGTATATATTTTTTTTACATTGTTGACATTACTTTTATTATTATTATTTTTATTTACAAAATTTTTCTTGCTAAATAACTGTAATGTTATGTTTTGTTAAAAATCATTACTCAGAGTATTTTATATATTTTTTATATTTTTTTTTTTTTTTGGCTTTTGAATGATATTTATATGCATTTATGAAATTTAAAAAATTTTTAACAATTGCTTAAGTGAATTGAATATAACAAAAAAATATAATATTGAAATTTCAAAAGTTTAAATTCAGCCAAGTTTTAAGAACTTTTATCAACATATACACTCAATGAACTTATTACAAAATATACATTTTACCACCAATACAACCTCATTTCATCATAAGACTACATCAAAAGTTGAATATATCAAATAAGAAACTAATCAAAAGTATTGAGTTACTGATAATAACCTTGTCTATGTATAATATTATTATATTTATTTATTTTATAAATAAAAAAAGTTAAAATTATACTTGGTTTTATAAATTGTAAAAATTTCAATTTTCATTGATTCATCTATCAAACTGGGATGATTAACTAATCAAATTTTTAATAAATAATTAAAATATTGATTCAGTACAGTTAAAAATTTATATGTACTATTAATTTTAATTGGCAGTAAAAATTATAATTTTATTACTAAAATATTTATGAAAATGTCTGAGAGAGTTTAATAAATATATTTATAGAAATATAACTAATATATTAATAATAATTTATTTATTATAAACTTTATTAATACAATCAGATTATTAAATGTAATTAACGTAATAAAGCTGAGATGAATTTTATTTATTAAAATATATTATATGTACTTGTAAAACTTTGATAAACTATATTGATAAATCAGTATATATATTTTTTTTAAACCCAAAAAGTTTTAGTTTACTGTCAATCGTAAAAGTTGAGAGAAAAAATGTTTTTGCGTATACTGGGTCAATATCAGTAACCATTACGATAGTTTGATGAAACAAAACTTTTTTGCAAGGTATCTTAAAGCCAAGTTAGTAAACCGAATTTTATCCTAGAAAAAAAAAAAAAAATAATAAAAAAAAACAAATCTGTCTAACTTTTTTTTTTATTTTTTATTTTTTTTTTTTTATTTGAAGTTTGAATTCAAGTCATCTATTGAATGGACATATCTTGGTATAAATTCCCATCAGTAGCTATATATTTATCTATGAACTTTGTACAGTTCACGAAGAAATCGTTTCAAACATTTTCTACGAATAATATTCGAAAAATGTACATTACAGAAACTTGAAGAAATGAAATACATTGATCTTTAAAATATATATTCTTTAACTATTGCCAATCGAAATATACAGTATATAAAATTGTTTATCTTTTTTTTTTTTTTTTTGTGTAAATACACAGTAGTATATACTTTCAAGAAATGATTGGGGTCACGAATCTTTTAATTATTTATAATATTTTTTTTTTTATTTCTACAAATACATATTGCTTTGTATTTTATATCAAATAAAAAAAATAGTAAAACAATTGTACATTTATTATTAATTTAATAAAAAAATAATGAAATTAATTAAAATTAATATAAATATATAGCTTTTTTTAAAAAATTGAGTATTTTATCAAATATATATTTTGTTTACTTTTTAAAAATTTAAACTCATAAACATATTTCAATGTTTATAATACCATAAAGTTATTAGTCAACCTCAAGTATATTATATAAAGGTTTAAATTATTTTTCATACAAATAAGCAACATTTCAAGTTTAAAAAAAAAATAAAAAAATATATTTTTATAGTTATTATTATTATTTGAGAGGTCAAGTTGTTAAATGCATATTCCGTGAAAAAAAAAAAAAAAGCTTTTTAACATTTTCTCTGGTTCGACGACAAAATTGAGTTGGCGGATAAATATCATGCGAGAGAACACATATTACCATGAACAAGTACATTGTGTGTGCATTCAACTATTTTTTATTATGGTCACTTTCCAAGCCAACTTACTGTCTTTCGTTAGTCGCTTCGTTGAACTCAAACTATACTTGGTGCAATATTTTTTTTTTTTTTATACATGAATCGGTATGTGTGCTTGTCAATGTGTATATTATGTACATTTACAATGCAAGCACTTTTTTCAAGCGTTAATTTTTATTTTATCTTGATTTTTTTTTTCGAGCTTTGCAAGCACAAGCATTTTTTTTTTTTTTTTAAATATATATTTAATAATATTTTTTAACATTCGCATAACATTTTTTTGTGTATATATATATTGTTTAATTTTTAACATTAATAAAAATTTCAAATAATTCTTGTCATTCATGTGAAATTTTGCTGAGTCACTGTATGATTATAAAAATTTTAATTTATATTTTTTTTATTGTGATGATATATTTAATATACGTGCATAGAAAAAATGTAATTAAAAATAAATGTTTTTTTTTTTTTTTTTTTAAATAAAAAAATTAACTAAAAATTTTATTTGAACACTTTAAATTTAATTGTATATAAAAAAAAAGTTTTTAAATTTATTTTAATAGATTTTATATGAAATAGTAAATAAATGTAATGAAAAAAAAAAAAAAAAAATGATTTTATATATATTTTTTTTTGATAAATAAGAAAGTATACAAATAAATAAAAAAAAAAATAGATTTAAACTTTGATATTTGGAGAAGAAAATTCAGTCGTATAGTTTGGTTTTTGAATAAAAGTGAGATAAAAAAAATATACCTATACATATCAAGTTGGACTTTGAATATACAAAAATGTAAATGCCAACAGCTGTGGCTAAGCACCTATACCCTGGTTTTTTTTTGTATAAAACTGTGTATAAAATTGGGGTGATATTCAAAAAAAAAAATAAAATAAAAAAAATATACTCTTTGTTGCATAGAAATAGCCCATTTTTATATCAATACATTGTTCAATTTTTATTTTGTTAATTTTTTTTTTGTATCATGAACAACAGATATTTAATGAATGTTTTATTTTTTTTTTTTTTTTTTTTTTTAAATTCATAAAACAATATATAATTATACAAACAATTAAAGTCAATGATTTAACAAGTATATAAATAAATGAACTAATAATTATTAAAAATCATCATAAATGTCAATTTTTTATACAGCATTATTTTTCTTTGAAATTATTATTGGATTTTCTATTTTTTCAAAAATATTAAATTACAAAATAGTATAATTTTTAACAGTACTGATATTTATATGAATGAGGTTTTATGTTGAAATAAATATCAACATATAAAATTTGTTATTTTATTATGAAAAATTTTTGTTATTGATATTAGTTATGAGTTAATTTTAAGCTCACTTTATACTAAAATCATAAATTTAATGAACGTATATATATAAACAGGTAAATTTAATATATTAAACTATTAAAGTACTTGGACTAGTTCAATTTTATGAATAAGATAGCCATTTATATATAAAAGAGTTAACCAACTTGATATGCGTGCAGGTAACTTGAGTTATCTTGATAGAGGTGTAAAATAGAGCTTGTAGCTCAAATGAAATAAGGAGTACCGATTGTTTATATGTGATAAGGTAACCCCTGTTTTTATATAAAAATATTTGATGAGTTTTAGTGTATATAATCCTAGCATATATGTTCAGACATGATTTTCTTAAAGCTATTCAAGGTTATATGATTTTGATTTTATTTATAGATCAAACGCCTGATTGCTTCACAACGGAACATTGACGATTGGTTTTACTGATAACATTGATCGTTTAACATTATTTTTTTTCTTCAATATTTTACTTATAAAATATATATATATTATAAAAAATAAAAAATAATATTGAGCCAAACTCAAACTCCAATTTTAAAAATCTTGCTTATCGTATTTTTTTTTTTTTTTTTTTGATGCAAAATACGTTTTACAGTTGGATCACGTATTGGTGCTGAGTTGCGCACCGTTTATATTCGCATACTTTCATTTAACTAAATATATCTATATAAAATATACAAGCATACAGATATTGCTCAAGTTCACTGAAAAAGTGCTAATGACATCATATAATTTATATATATATATAATGTAAAGATAAGAAATGAATGTCATTATTATTTTATTTTAATTTTTTTTTCTAAAATTGATATGCAGCATAAACGTCTGGTTATATATTTTTAAGTATTTTTGTTCTTTTGCAGTATTATTATATCTCATATTTAATAAAAAAAAAATTCAATTAGATATATATATTTAATGCTATTTAAGGATGCATGATACAAGTTGAAATTATGCACTTTTAAATATATTTAACCTCAAAAATTAAGAGTACTTTACAACGATTTTAAAATAAAAAAAAAAATAATAATTCATGTATAATAATATGACAAGACATACTTTTTATGTATACATAGCTAAAAAAAAAATAAAAATAAAGAACCAATTGGAGCCCTATTGAAATGAGCTACGTGCAATTCACCCTCTGTTTACTACTTCAAATATTAGTTGCTATATAGCTCTGATTGTAGACCAAAACACGTATATTTTTCCAGGGAAATTGTAGAAAAAAAATTTAAATAACTGAGAGTTAATCGTCTAGGACTTTTATATAATTTTTTTTCATAGGGTGTGTCAAAATGTAGTTGACATATTAATTGAAATAATTATAAATGCAGATAATTATTTCATTAGATAATTAAGAAAATAATTGATAAAAGGATTTTTATGTTAGCTAATCCAGAGGATATCAAACTGCTAAAAAGTTTCTTACTAATTATTAATAAATATAGTATAAATATAGTATAAATTCAGAGGATTATAATGACACATATGAACTTTTATAAAAAGGACAAATGTGTAACTTAAATTATTCAATGAATGTATGATTTGAAAATTGTCATTGGATCTTCCTTTATCATATTAAATCATTTGAATTAAATATTGTCTTGTGAATTATATTTTTACAATTTTTTAAGTTTTTTTGATGAAAAATATTTGTACAAGTACTAAGCTTACAATATGACTTTTTAAAATATATTTATCTATTTATATATTATTTTTTATTTTTTGATAAAATATGACATAATAATATCGTGGTGTTGTATTATTGTGTTCAAACTTTCGAAGAAAAATAAATTCAATATAAAATACAAATATTTCAAAGATATTTTAAATCATTTCTGTAAATATTTATTATAATAATGATAATAATAATCATTTTTATTATCTGTAGTTGAAAATTGTTGAACCATGTTATTAATTTTATTGGAAATTTTATTTTATCAAAGAATGAATAATCTATATTTAAAAAATATATATATTATTTTATTTTTAATCACAGTAAATATATGATTGTTAAAAAAAATATTTTTGTTATTTAATTTTTTTTCCTTTTTTAATTGAAAAAATAATAATATTTATTAAAAATAATTGCACATTGGTATCATCAAATTGATACATGTATTTTTTTACAATATTTGAATATGTAAATATATAATTAATTTTATTAGAAAATTGACAAGTGTAATTGTCAAACTTTAGATGTCATTATGTATACCCTCTTCAATTAATTTTCATAAATTTGTAATTAATTTATAAATCTATAACTTCAATAACTGTATTACACAAAAGTCTGGTCAATTTTCAATATTAATATTCAGTTTGTGTGTACATTTCAAATATATACATATTATTTTTAAAAAAAATTATTAATTTAATCATGATAAATAATTTTCCTTTGAAAAATTAAAAAAAAATACTTTTCAAATTGAATTTTTATTTGAATAAAATTTATAACTCAACTGTTTATAAAATATATAATAAATAATAAAAAAAATTATTAAAATTGTTAAATAAATTCTGTAAAAAAATACTCTGATTTATTCAGAAAATAAAATTAAATAAATTAAATTTTAATGTCTTTTAATATTGATATATATTTGAAAATAATGTTTGTGTTGAATTAAAGTAGGGTAACATATATATAACTAAAGCCGATATATTGATTTGATAGTGCCAGTTCATTCAGCTGATATACCTATTAAATTGTAATTTTCCTTTAGCACGAGTGAAAGCTATATCCACGTAAATATATTTTCAATAGAGCATTCATTTATTCTCCATGGCATGAGTACTTAAGTCACGAAATTTTTTGTGGTAAAGGAAATTGAATTTATGTATATTTAATTTATTTTTTTTTACAGTTAAAATACTTGTTTATACTTATTAATAAATCAATAAATAAATATATATTTAAACGTTTAAAATTATGTCGATATTCTAAAAGATTTTTAATTAATAAAATATATTCAGCATAATTAATTTTAAACAAGTATTGATGTACATGACAATTGTTTAATACAATAAATTCAATTATTTTAATTTCTTTTTTTTTTTATTTTTATTTGTTTCATGTAAACTCAATTTCGTCAAAAGTTAATAGTTTCCTGGCTAACGTCAAAAACAGGTAAATGCCAAAGGCAAAATTTGCAGAGAGATTGTAAAGAAGTTAGCAAGTATCTGCAAAAAAAAAAAAAAAAGTAAATATTGATTGGCCATACAAAATATACAACGAAAAAGTGAGATAAGTATACAGCCTTACTATAGAAACCCTCAAGCTTCAACAACTACATAGTTCATATAAAAATAAAAATAAAAATAAAAATAAACTACTAAAACGATTTTAATATATAAAAAAAGTCCTCAAAAATCAAGTATAAATTATAAACGATAATTAAAACAAAAAAAAAAAATTGATTAAATATTTTCTAAAAATTATTAAATATTATTAATTATTGTTATATTTTAATTAGCTAAATTAATCCGGAAGATGTTGGAAATTTGAGGATCATTAATGTTCATATACGATCTGTGCGTATACAGTAAATTTAACCAGGTAAATATATCTAGGGGTTGGAAGATGTACCACCACGGGTTCTATGGTTCTATGGTTAAACTATACTACCATACTGGAGATGAATTAGCAACGAGATTTCTAGAATCGATTACTTGCTGGCTGCACGTTGTATTATTATCTTCTATATATGTATATATGTATAACTGTATAAGCAGTCACGTGCAATACATATTCCTGTATATATATATATATATTTTCTCACAATCTAGTTGAAACATACCATAAATTCACACACGGATAAAACACGTTTTGCGATTGTATACACATTTTAGATATACAACTATACCTATATATTCACGCGCCTCCTCGACAGTTCTAATTTTGATGACGTATGTGCTTGTCTAACCTAGTTTTTTTTTTTTCATTTTTTATTATTTGCTTGTTTCAACCCTAACGAGTTGTCGACTACTAGATTCAACAATTTCAAAACTTTATGTTTATATATATACGTCTATTATATGTTTATTTTTTATTTTTTATTTTTTGTAAAATTAAAAGTGAATCATAAAAATAGAGTAAAAAATAAAGAGTTTTTTTTTCATTAAAATAATGAGCATATAGTTATTTAAAAAACTATAATTTTATGAAAAATATAAAATATAAAAAATAATTTTGATAATTAGCAGTGTTAAATAAGCAATGAATAAACATAGTTATTTAATTTAATAAACAAGATGACAAAGTATGTTGTCATTAACATTTCAATTATTTTTATAATGTCAATAATACTATGATATATAGAAAAATATTAATGAAACTGTATTTTATACTTGAATATATATTTTAAATTTTAAAAAAATATATGTACAATTTAAAAGCTAAAGTCAAAGTTATATTATGAATTTATGTATCTTTGTCTTTGTCAAGACACGCACACCTGACAAAATTATACTTTTGTATTATTTTACTTTAATTGCCAAGGTAATTCAAGTTTTAAACTTTAGCTATGTTCTTGGTCGTCGAAAATAAGTAAATTTACTTTTCTCAGCTCAATCTTTGTCTAGGCACACATTATGTATATATATTTTTTTAATTTTTTTATCATTTCATTTTTATAATCTTGTATTTTATTTTATTTTTAACAGGTTGAGCAAAAAAAAAAAGTTTTTAATTTTTTCATTGGACATTGTATAATGAAAAAATTTTATTAATTTTTTTGTTTTTTTTGTTTAATCTGATTTTTTGAGATTAAAAATATAATATTATTAATATCATTTGAAATTATTTTCTTGACAAAATTATAAATAGAAAAAGATAAGATTATATAGGAGATATTTTTGAAAATTTATTTTATATAATATCATTGTGATTGACAGATTTTCAAGTAAAAAAAGCCGGAAGCCAAACTAAGGTTTATTTAATTTAATATTATTAATTAATTTTTTTGAAATAACATTACTGTAACATTTATTTTGAATTTTCAATTAATTTTTTGGTTTATTTAATTTTTGAATAAAAATAAATGTTCAGTTGTGCTTTCTACAAATAAATTTGATTCTTAAATTCAATTAAATTATTTATAAATTTCAAATATAGTTTAATAATATAACAATCAACAAATAATTCAAAAAAAAAAAAAAATTGAATTATCAAAATAAATTCAATATAGATATAAAAATATAAAATTTTTCAGTAAAAAATTTTTTTGTGTCAATAAAAAATATTTATAAATATATATATAAATAGAATGTTATTTTAGGATTCACGCCTTCTGATCATTTTTGCTCAAAGAAAACTATTACACAGTAAATCACATTTTTTTCAACAACCGTCACTACCAGCTTTTTTTTTTTTTATTATTTATTTTCAATAATACTTTTTATATAACATCTAGTTGGATTACTATCTCCGGTGTATAAAATACATTGGTCTTTTTTTTGGTCATATTTTCTTATTATTTTCATTCAGTTTCTATCAATTCTTTTTTACTTTGATATTTTAAAATTTTTATTTTGATCAAGTTTTAAATAAAATTAAAGCCACAAACAACTATATTGATTTTAATTTAAAATAAAATTTATTTAATATAAAAATATTATTTAGAAAAATTTTAATAATTTTTAACTATTTTTATTATTAAATTCACCTCAAAATTATAATTTAAATAAATTTAAAAAAAATTTTCATCAATATTTAATAATAATTCATATATCTAGTTTAGAATAAAATAATATTTTTTTTTTTATATAATAAACACATCATATAATTTCTTTGATGTTGATGAGTAAAAAAAATAAAAATAAAACAAAAAAAAATACATAACGAAAGAAGTATACCATATCTTTCAACCTCAGTAATATTTTTATTTTTGTAATATTATTTTAGTACTATAAAGAGTTGATTGCAACCAACATAAATGCAATTTGTTTTATACAAACTATCAAAAGTCAGAATATAAATTAAACTCGGATTTGACTTGTGGTCATATGATTGTAAAAATTTTTTTTAAATTATTAAATAGTCTAAAGCTAAATATTATTATCCTACACTAAAAAATATCATTCAAATATTATACTTGAATTATTAAATTTAAAAAACAAAAATCAGATGATTTCAGTATGTTTACATTATATTTTTATACATATATTCAAACGGATGTTAAAAGTTTTAAATCTTTCAAGTAGTCAAGCATTAAAATAGTCAGACGTAAATTTTTTTTACAATCATACTTTTTATTTTTAAACTATTGTTGTGTAGTGTTTTTTTTTTTTATTAAAAGCTAGTCGAACAAATATATTTTTTGTCTTGTAAATATATATAGAAAGAAAAAATAAATAAAAAAAAAAAAAAAGTAATTTATTGGATGCAATAAATACAAGATATCTCTCATCAAAATTCTCACGTACTATCTCTATGCATCTTTTTCAACTCAACACATTTCCAACTCAATTCACAAAATAAATGTAATTCAAAATAGTACATACATACATATAAATAATCATTAAATATGTACATTTATTATCATGAGAAATTTTTAGTAATCCACAATATGTCCAATACCACAAACAATTGTGAACTGAGTCAAAAATTCTAAAAATATTTTTAGGTTTAACTTTGTTGTTTTATAAAAAATAACATGGAAATATATTAATATATATATTTTTTTAATTACTTTTATTTAATTTTTATGTGGAGAGTAATGTAATTGGTATTTTCAAAATATTTTTATACAAGATAATAAGCATTTTAATATATTGTAAATTATATTTTATCTTATGGTTTTTTATTTTATTTTTTTAATGTTATAAATAGTATCATTCTATCACACTTTTTTATTTTTTATTTTGAAACGTTTTATAGTTTAGTTGAAACTTTGTTAAAGTATAAACTCAACGAGACTCTTTTAGTTTATCGTTTGATAAATTCATATATATATATGTGTTTTCATATGAAACATGAGTATATGAAAAACAAAAATTGAGAATGTCCTCATAAACTTTTAGTCATCAAACAAGTTACATGATTTTGCTTGGAAAAAAATATTTAATATTATTATTATGATTATTATATAAAAATTTGACTTGTTATTTATTCATTTAATTTAAAAACAAAAAATAACTTGTGATTTTTAGACAAGAAATTTGTATAATCTAACATAGTAAAAGTTGAAAATTAAGTTGACTATTAAGAAATTTAATTTTTAAATATAATGATAGTAATTAATTTATTAATAACTATAATTATTTATAATTACACTGTAAAAAAACTATGTTCTATGTTGTATAAAATTGTCTATTTAAATACCAGTATTATTAGACATACTACAATATATTATGTATATTATATTGATAATGATAACAAGATAATAATTCAATATGTTCTATTGAACACACAATCAACACAATGTTGATCATAACAAGATAGTGTAAACTATTATATTTGGATGATAATTATGTAATTTAATATGTAAACTATACAAGAAAATTCTAATAAAAAAAAATATTATTTACATTCACTAATTTCTAATAAAATTAATAAATAAAATATTCAAATAAAAATAAACTATAAATGATTTCTTATATATTTGTTTATAAATATTAATTTATATAATTTAAATAATTTTAAAATATAAAAAAAAAAATGTATATTAACTATTTTTTCATATAAAAAAAAATTTAAAATTAAAATAAAAAAAAAAAAAAAATGTAATATATCACTGTCCAGTTGCTTTTGTTAAAATAACTTTAAAGCTTGAATGAGAAAAGCCCTACTCCCATTAATTTTATATACCTATATACATCTACGAGGTTTTGGTAAGTCTGTTAATTCCAAAGGTTCTTCAGGCTTTTGGAGAAATAACGTTTATATGTATATACCAATGACCCTGCATTTCATTTTAACCTAGTTACTTGTATTTCTCTCTGAAGGATTTGGATAACTCATAAATTACTGTATAAAAGTACTTTGAATATCTTGTCATATAATTTGTTTAAATTATTATATAATGAGTGTTAATATACACCATTTTATATAATTTAATTAAAATATATATATATATATCAATTAAAAATGATTATCATCTACATGTATAACAAAAAAAAAAAAAAAAAAAAATTAAATTGAGAATTTTTAAAAAAATATATCTATCATTTGTTGTACTGCGATTAACAATCGTTTTACGTAAAGTTTCTTTTTAAATTTTTATTTTTGTAAAAGCACTTTGGTCAGTACTGAGCTTTTATCTGTGAAAGCTTCAACTGTAATAGACTTGTAGGAATTTTATTCTTTACCTTTTAAAACGCCCAGTTGAATTCCGTTAATGGATTTTATATATTTATAGAAATATTATGACATTATAAATTGATATTTATTTATACAACAATAAATTGACATTTATGATTTTATTTTTTGACATGTAAACATATTGACAGTCAATAAAATATTAAAATTTTTATACAAAGAGTTTTTATAGAAATTTTATTTTTGGATAAAAAATTGAATGTTAATTTTTAGTATTATTGTTTTTTTTAATCTTTTTAAAAATTTAATTCAGTAAAATTTTAAATTGGAATTTATCAACGTCAAATACAAATTAATATTTTATTTTTATGTTGATAAAAAAAAAAAAAAGTAAAAATATAATTTTAACAGTATAATAAATATATATTTTATCAATAAAATATATAAAAAATAATAACAAAAAAAAAATAAACTGAATTATTTTGATTTTTATTTAAGTAATTTGAATACCTAATTATCGAATGTACTTTTTATATTTTTTTTTTTACATTAATACCTCGTATAATCTATAGAATCTTTGTACAACTTAAACGATATTAAGTTTCCTATGAAATTTGCAACAGCTCGAGGGAATCTTGATATTTTTTTTTTTTATTTTTCTTTTTTGATAGTAAAAGTGCTATAAAAGTTTATTACTATTTTGAATTTAAATTTAAAAATATTTTAAATTACTTTATATTACATACCAAAGTGTATTATCAAATGAAAACTTTTTTGAGTAATAAAATTAATTGATTATAACATAATATTATAATTATAATTAAGGTAGCTAAAGAAATATTTATTTGTTGTGATTATCAATAATAAATTGGACAAATGAAAATAATATAAATTATATATAATTAAATAATTTATATAAATTTTAAAAGATTAAGTGATTGACAGAATAAATAATTGAGAGGAGAGAAATGTTGGCTTGATAGTTTGAATATGTATAAATCGAGTGATCACTTAACCAATCAGTAGTTCGACTTTGCCAAGTGACTACAGGGATTGGATAGTATTCATCAGAGGGATGAGATTTGTGGTACAGTATATATAATTTGGTTGACGTGACATGTTGCATTATTCATGTGTTTTCTTGTTACAAGAAACATCTCTCTGATCAACTACTGGACTCAAAAAGGGCGTTAACGTAACTTTGAAAATTTAAGTTGCAAGTTATTTCTTGTTCAGTTAATTTTTTATTTATTAATCATATCAAATTCTTTATTTAATTTTTCATTTGGATTTGCTTTTTATTTTTTTTATCCTAATTGAGCAGTTTTGCCACCTGAGAATATTATTGACAAAAAAATCAGATATTCTTTAAACAATTTTATTCTAGTAAAATAATAATGAAAAAAAAAAAAAAAAAAGATAAATAAGAAAAATTATATAACATTTGATTTCTTGTGAACTCAGGAAAAAGAAAAATATATCTAAATTTTTTCCTTCATTTTCACAGCTACCAAAGAAAAATTGTCGAGACTTTTTGATTTGTCTAGGGATACACAGCTGAAAAAGTTCGAATCCGTTCTTTACCTTTGGGAGTATCTTGTCATTAAAAAGTTTTCGCCTAGCGAATAAAAGACAAAAGACATATGAAAGATTCGTTTCTTTATGCTCATTTTTACTTTACTACTTTTATTATATTTAAAAAAAAAAAAATTTTTTTTCACTGTTCTTTTATTTTAAAATTTTTCTTTCTGTCTATCTAAACATCATTTTTTTTTTTTCAAAATTTATTTTCAATATGTGAAATCAAAAAATAGCAATTTTTAAAAATTAATTTTCCATATTTATTGAATTTTTAAAAATCAATATTTACTAATCAATATTTACTCTACATAAATACACTGTCTGAATAAATAATTTTCCCAAAGAATAAAATCATAATAATATAAGATTTATAAAAAAATAAATAAATAAATAATAATTCAAGATAAAAATAAATATTTATATTTCATGAAATATTAAAATCAGATCAAACTTTGAAATAACATTTTCATTAATAAATAATTAATATAAATTTAGGTTACATAATAAAATATCTCTGATATAGTTGATTCACTTTATTGAAGTAGAAAACATTCATCAAGTTGGTCGGTGTGTATTCTCTCTAGAGAATATGTTTGGTTAAAATGTGGTACATTGGTTTCGCTAGTTTCTAGTGCACTTGAACTGCACAATGTTAGTGCATTTATATACATATAGAAATGCAAAACCAATTTAATTAATATATATATATATATGTTAAATTGAAAATATAAGAGTGACAAAAACAACGACAGATACGACGATAAAACCACCCCATCAAGGGGGTGGATGACGTGTGAATGTGTGAATGTAAAGACGACACGCTGAGCAATTGAATTTGTCCCATGCCCGAATAAAGGAGATACTTGGTTGCTGACATGATTTTAGCTGATGTTCTGTTATACATATATGTATACATATATATATATTTATGTGTCATCTCGTATTCTATTCCCAACTACTATTATGCAAGCTCACAATACACTCGAGACATTTTAAATTTTTCAGCAAAAAATCATTAATAAATTAAAAAAAAAAAGTTCATTTTCTTTTATTTTCTATTATTTTATTTGTTTCAATTTTATATATTTAATTATTTTAGATATAAATAAAATAAAATAATAAGTGAATTGATTAAACTAGATTTTCTTATCACTTTGTTCGACAATTTTGTCAAAGTGCAAAATAATTTTTTCTTTATTTCATCTTTTTCGTTTTTTTTTTTTTTTTATTATTATTTTTATCTTCTTCATACCACTGAAGCTTGAAGCAACGTTTTAAAAAATAGAAAATTTTATTTATATCATTGAAAGGCATATTTTTTTTTTTTTTTTTTAGCTTTATTCTTTTTCATCTATACCATTGTTGCAGACCTTCACATTTGCGTAAATCCTTTTTTTTTTTTTATTTTTACTTTCTTGAATTCACATGAAATTCAATGTAGCTAGATTTTTTTCAATTATATTACTACATGTATATGTATACGAGATATATATACCTATATTTTTATTTTTTTTATATTTTTCTATACTCTTGCTTTACGCTTTTAAAAGCTAGTATCTACAATATATATTTTGCATGAACTTTGTACTAATATTTTTTCAGAGAACATAAGCATTATAATAAAAAAAAAAAAAAAAAAATAAAAAAAATATTAAAAATAATAATGACATTAATAATCATAATAATAATAATAATTTTTTTTTTTTTATAAGAATAGAGTGGTGTAATACCATGCATGAAAAAAAAAATTTAACATCAATTTATCTACTCTTGTTGCAAATAATAATAAAAATAATAATAATAATAATTTGTAAGTTTACAATTACAATTTATATATAAATATTTAAAAAAAAAAATACATGCTATAAATGTATATAGACATAAATTTTCTTTTATATATATATTTTAAATATCATGACTTTGCAAAGAAATTTGAAAAATGAGTTTACAGATTGGTTATATATCTTTTAAATAGAATCTTGACTTGATTTGTTCCCTTTATAATGAACGATTGATTTTGAATTATCCAAGAGATTTTACCACCCATTTCTCCTCTTACCCTTTTATTATTTTTTTTTTTTAACCAACCAACCAACGCCTACTTTTTTTTTTTTTTTTATATATATAAGCTATTCCATCAGGCTTGGAATAAAATAGCAAGATTGAAAGCACATTGCAAGAGAGAAAAAAATATAGTGAGGAGGAGGTAGTTGTGGGTGGTTAAAAATAAAAAAATAAAAAGAGGAAAAAAAAAATAGTGGTGGTGAGACACGAAAAGAGCTTGAGACGAGAAGGGTGAACAGATTAAAGCACCCTGGATTAATGACATTGACTGTCTGATAACGAGACGAGACTTGTTCGTTTAACAAAGATTTACGGCATGGCCAGCATTTTCTCTCTATTTGAAAAACGAAGCCACAAACTTTATTCTTAATTATAGTCATTTAAAAGTAATTATAGATAAATATTAAATGACATTAAATAATTGGTATCAAATACCTATATTTTTATTTTTTATTTTTTTTTTGTATGTCAATGAAATACAGAAATAATATCTGTAAATTTGAAAAAATCAAAATGAATTAAATGATAAATAATTTATATAATTATTTAAAATTTTTTTAATTTGATTATATCAATATTTAGTTTGATGATTTGTCAATAATTTAATGTCATTTACAATTATTTTTGTAATTTTTTTTCCAAGATAATATACACATTTGTCCGAAATATGTTTCATGTAAAAATGCACTTTAGAATAAATTGATAATCAAATATTACATATAAGGGTGATTATAATAATAATTTTGTGGTATTTTAGTACAAACATTTGTATATAAACACATAAAATCCTAATTACATTCATCATTGTTTATATTTCTTAATGGATATAAACAATTTGCATAAATTAAAATTATATAAACATTTATTAATAATGTATTAAATTATTGATTAAAAATTTTAAATTTACTTTTAAACTAAAATTTTAATTATTAAAATTTAATAAGCTTTGTTGTCGAATAAATCTATTCATTACAACTTTATAAAATTGATTTTTTTATTTTATTTTATTTTTTTTTTAATACTTTAAAATATTTATTCTACAATTTTTTATTAAAACTTTTTTTTATATATTTTATTAAAAAAATGAAAAATTAAAATTTTTTTCAATCAAATATTTTTTCTTGAATTATTATTCATCTTAATTAATTATGATTGATAAAAAATAATTTAATTTTTTTATTTACCAATAATTACATTTTTATTAATTAAATCGTGATTTATTATTTATACAATTTTTATTAAATTATTGAAAATTAAAAAAAAAATTATTGACAAAAAAGCTTTTTACAGTATTATAATCAATTTAAATATTTTTTTTTTTAATAAAAAAAAAAAAATTAAATCAATAATTAAATAATTAAAAAAATGTAATGTATTATCATCAATTTTAATTATATATATATTTTTTTTTCATTTTATTACAATTTTTCATTTAACCCTCGATAGGTAATATTTTAAATTATCGATACATTTATCAGCTCTTTGTTTGATAAAGTGTTAACATTAAAGCTTGATGAATAGTTACCGTTTAAACTGGTTTAGATTTGAACGGGTTCTTTGTGCAATTGGCATTTCACCATCATGCATAATCATTTAATGAAAAAAATGAATAGATAAAAAGATGACGTTAAAAGTTTTTGATCATTTTAATAATTGCTTGGGAATAAAAAATTTTTTTAATTATTATTATTCAACTGAATACATATTTGCAATCATAATGAAGAAAAAATAATTATTTCTTTTTTTTCTTTTTTTCAAAAAAAAAATATACATAAAAGACTAAAGTATATTTAAATCTTTGATTAAACTTTAAAGTATATAATTTTTAAATTCAAATTATTAATATATTTTTATTATATTAAGATGTAAAATTTTAAGTTTTATATGTATTGTACAATGACCCAGAAGATTCAAAATACATCCATGAATAGATGGATGTAATTTGTCGCACGGAGAAACACAGTCATGTGCAGCAATCACATTAACATGCACTTGCAAAGGAAGCATTGTAGTCTCTTGTAAATGCACACAAGTGCAATGAGTATAAATCGATATTCGAACCTTGTAGTAATCTCTGTGCTCTTGTCACTCTAAATTTAACCAAAATGAAATGGAATTTTACACAAAGTCATTGATAATATATACATATACTATTAATTTGTTTGTTTGTTTGTTTTATGTTTTTCATTTCATTTCAAAACCAAAAAAAAATAAAATATAAAAAGAATTTAAATTATTTTAAAAACTTTTTTATCAATAAATAATTTGTTTAAAAATATTTAGAGAATTATAAAATATTTTAATTAAAATAATTGACAATATATAAAATAAAATTGTCAATATTGTTATAAAGAATTTATTACAACTTTTGATGTGATAAAAAATGAAAAAAATTTTTTTAAAAAATTTATAGATCAGTCGATGTAATTTTAGGGGATGTTATAAAGAGCTAATCGATAAAGAAGAAAGTAAATTGGCACTATAGAATGGTTAGGATAAAAAGAAGAGTTAAAATATAAAGGAAATGGAAAAATAAGAAAAAAAATAAAATAAAATAATAAAAGGTGTAAAAAAAATATAAAGTAAAAATGTCTAAAAAAAAAAGTAAATAAATGATAAAAAAAAAAATAAAATGAAAAAGTGAGTGGCTGATGACGAGGGCAGAAAAATGGAGTAGATAAAAAAATAAAAAATAAAAAATAAAGAAAAAATAAAATTTTTAAAGCAACGATCCAGCACTAAAATAAAAAGTGATATGCAAATTTAATATACACTTGGATATTATTTAATTGTCGATTTTTAATTTATTAAAATTATGGAAGAAAAAACAAATTTTTTAAAATAAAATATTGTAAATGAATAAATAATGGATACAGGTATTATTAAAATAATAACAAGTCATGGAGAGTATATATCTATTTTTGAATTTGACACAGATTGATGATTTATAAATATATATACATTTAAAAAAATAAAAATTGTAAAAGACAAAGTACTATCAGAATAAATAAATAAAAAAAAAAAAATACAAACTGACAGGTGTTGCGTCAATAGGGATTTCAAAAATATTTATTTTAATGCCTGATATAACCAACGATATTGGCTCTTTACGTGATCAGAATAAAAAAAATTTTGTTCAAATACAACCCTATAAATTTTTTTACTTTAATAAATATAAATACAATTTTTATTTTACAAATGAAATTTTTACTTAACAAAAAATTGATCAATAAAAAATTCAATTTTTTTAATAATAAAATTTATTTAAATTTATAATTTTTACTATGATTAATTATAAATTTTGTTATTGATTGGTTTTGTGATGATAAAACTAATCAAAAAAATGAAAAAATACATTATTGGCAAACATTCAAAGTAATTTAATTTTGAAATATAAAAAAATAAAAATTTATTTTTCAAGAAAAGTGAAATTATCTATTCTGTTGGTTTTTTATTTTTTTATTTTTTTAAGAGGATAGTATTTCTATGCAAGCTTTCTCTTATAATTTTACCAATCTACATTGCATTTCAGCATGTTCGATGCATCCACTGGGTTTTTGAGTATAAACTAGAAAACTTTTGCAGTAAAATAGTTTTCTGAACACAAATTACGACCACGATGAATGAATGAAGAATGTGACCACGTTTGAAATTTCAAGAGAGACTAGTTTTTTTTTTTTTACATTATTTACTTTATTATTATTATTATATTTTTTTATTTTTTAAAATTTTAATTATTGTACGATTGATTAATCAATTTAAAATTCAAGTTTAATAGTTTATTAAAAATTTGATAAAAAATGATAATAAAAAAAAAAATTAAATTAAAGTATGCTGGAATTTTTTATCTATCAAGTCTAATAAAAATTTCAAATGATTTTAAATTATTTTATGAAATTTTTAATGATTTATTTACATAATTTTTTTGTTATCTCAAATGACAGTTTTATTTTTTGATTGAATTTACTCAATTTTATTGGCTAAATAGATTTAAATATTGCATTTATTTTTTGAAATAAAATAATTTAATTAAATGTTTTATTTTAAAAAAAAAATTGAAAAAAGATAAACAAGCTTGGACTTTTTGATAAAAAAAATTCTATGGAAATGATAAAAAATTTAAAAAAATACAAGATGAATCTTGACGTTTTAAATTTTGTGTCTATCAAAATTATACTGCTCTTTTTAATATATTTTTTTAATGCAGTATTTAATGACAGTTTTATTTTAATTTTTCTTATTATTATTTTTAAAGAAACTACTTATCAATTACCGTACAAAGTTTCGTTAGAATTACTAATTAATTTAGTAAATTACTTTTATCTTTGCAGTCTCACTTTTTGTTTTTGTTATTTTTTTATTTTTTCTATTATTTAATTTAATTGAAAACCAGTTCTTTGATACAGTGTGAAAGTAAAATCATCGTATTCATAAAAAATTTATACTTGTTGAACAAGTAACCTAAAACCCTATTTTTCATTGAATACAATATCACAACCTTTTATGTTTTTTTTTTTAAAAAAAAGAAATAAAAAATAAAAAAATAAATATTTTTTAATAGAAAAGTTTTTTGTAAAAAAATACAATAAGATTTATATATTTTTTATAATAAAAAATAATTTTTTTTCAATTATCTTTGTGTAATAATAATAATATGCAAAAAAAATAATTTAAAATTTTTTTCTTACCTTGAACAGTGAGATTAACAATTGCCTCAGGAATATTACGATTATTAACAATACACTGATATTCACCACTATCTTCAGATGTAACAGGACAAAAAAATAATGTAAAATTTTTTTCAACTAAAAAAATTCTATTATGATGACCAAAATATGTTGTACTTTGACTACCATATTCAACAATTCTAACATCATTTGCACGCCAAACTAATCTTGATACAACTGAACGTTCTGTTACACCTGGACATTCAAGTGTTACATTTTGTCCAGCATCAGCAAGTACATGTGTTACCACTGAATCTGGTACATCTGTAAATTAAAAAAAATAAAATATAATACATAATAATTAAAACATCAACAATATACATCATTTTAAATATCATATTTCAATTAATTAAAAAAATTTCAATGAAAAAATAACGAGTATCATAAAAAAAATAAAATTAAAATAAAAAAAAAAATGTTTTAAAATATAAAAAAATATTAAAAATAAAATAAAATTTATGATGTAATGTTAATTTAATATATAACCATATAAAAAAGTTAGATTTTTAAATTATTATATTTTTTTTTTGGTTATATTATATAAAGTCTGTTGGCATACATCTATATGAAAGGAAAAAAAGAATATTATTATTTTATATTTTTAAAATATATAAAAATACAAATATCAAGCAATTTTTTTTTTTAAATATAAATATATAAATAAAAAAAAAAAGGCAGCCATTATTGGTGGTGAAAAACGCAATACGCAATAGCGATTTAGTCTTATCCATTTCCGTGCCATTGACCACCCCTCGATCATTTTACCCGGAAAATACTCTCGTGTCTTTTCAAGCCCACCAAGAGCTTATATTTATTTGTCTGATACCCTCATTTTGAAAACCCTCAGTAAACTATATATATATCAAGTTGAAGGAAAAACCTTATCAACAAATGTAATAGGTATTTATTGAAATGTCTGATACTCTCATGCAAAATTATATTTTAGACAAAAGAAAACATAGAAATAATAATAAAACAACAACAAAACAATTAACCAAGTAATTTAATGAAACTTGAAAATATTGAAATATATCAAATTACATAATTAATTAAAAAGTATGAAATACAAAATCAATAATAAATTTATTGAAAAATTAAAAATTAATTCAACAATAATAATATTTAGTTTGTAAAATTTTTTGTATATTTTTATTTTATTTTTTTTCGATGGTTTTTTTCTTTTTTTTTAATAATTTTTGTGTCAGCGTACAAGCTATTCTATCGAAAAAAAAAAAAAAACTATTTAAAAGTGAGAAATCGACGTTATGATCGGTCGTTTTATTACGATTTCGCGGTGATTTCGAGAATAACATTGGTATTCCGATCACGTTTATTTTATTTTATTTTTTTTTTCATATATAGGTATATTATATTCATACGTGCATAAAGTGCACTAGGCAATATCTACTGGACATTTCTCCACTACCATTTACCTCTTTTATTTATATATATATTTTTTTTTATTTTCGATATTCGTGTTGGGCATTCACATATCTGATGTTTTGTATCAGATGAAAATATACTGACCCGAAGACTCAATGTTTGTTGAAGTGTTCAACCATAAACTCGATCATATACTTGAAAAACAATAGTCAATTTTAAAACGAATATTTATTCATTTATTTTATTTTTTTTTTTTCTTCATTTTATTGTATATTTTTTTGTTATGAAATTTTATTTATAGTCACATATACATGTAATATTGTTTTTTATATTCAAAATATTATTTTTATACGAGTAGATGAAATTTTTTTTTATCTATTTTATAAATTTGATTGTCAATACGTTTTCATTGTTAATTATAATTTTACAATGATAAAAAAATCAATGATTTATTTACTAAAAATATTTTAATTTACAAATGATTATGATTTATTATTAATAATAATCAATTCACAGTTAAATTATTTAATCATTGATGAACTGTTGAAATAAAATTCATAAATTATTAATTTTACAATTATTAACATGTAAATGAATATTGAATTAAATATTCATTGTTAAAATTGATTAATAATAAATTAAATTATATACTTTTTTTTTTTTTAGCATAAAAATTATTTTTTAAATAAAAATATAATTTATATTAATTTACGAAAAATCTTTCATAGAAATTAATTTTTATTTTTTTTTTCAAGTTGTAATTTTAAACTGAAGCCTTGCTCAATGAATGTACTTTATGGACACAAGACCAAGCATTTACCACAGTTAATTATTTTTTTTTCATTTTTATTTTTATTTTTTTCAGTATCTCATCGTTGTGAGAGATCTACTTTCTTTCGTTTCTTTTCATCTCGTAACCAAGTCACTATCTTAATTGCTTCTAGCCTGTAACTGGACAGTCACTTTTACTACACACAAATTTTATCTTTTTCATACGTGTTTTTTTATAAAAATTAAAAAAGTAAATATAATTTAAAATAATTTATTTATAAAAAAATAATTAAAAAATTAAAAAATTATATCATTAAATATATTTAAATTATTATATATATAAATTTATTTTATAATCAAGATTATTGTTGTATATGTCATTTCATCGGTTTTGCAAAGTGTTGGAATACACGAATTGTATATATACATCATGGCAAATGAATTTTTTATCAAACACGATATCAGTTTGTATTCAATGCGAATAATATATTATCAAGATGCGCTGAATCACATGTCACAAGGTACATACTGTATGTTGACGTGAGTAATCAGCATTAGTAAAATTATATATGTGTATGTTTATCATTAAAAAAAAATAATAATAAATATTGAATATTTATATACAGTAGACAAGTAGGACATTTGTACAAGTATATGCAAATGAACAAAGTTAAATATGTGAATATTCATTTGATCATTTTCAACCAAATGGATCTTTAACGTGATAAGTTTAAAATAACTAATCATTAATTTTTATGATTTCAATATATAAATGTATTTTATAGTAGCTTTTTTTTTTTTTTTTATATGTTTTTATTTCAAATTTTTGACGTTTTCAAATATCATGCTTCTCATATATCTACTATTGGGAATTCCGGAAGTTGAACAACTTTATTTACTTATTTTTTATTTTATTTTTTTCCCTCATGGGAAATCGACACCTGGTCATTGTAAGACTATTTTCAACAGACATGATCGTATATTTTTCAAGTATTATCATACTAGAAAAAATTTTATTTTTTTACAAAATAAAATATATAATTAAGAAAATTATATTGATAATTGAAAATTTTTAATGAATAAATAATTGTTATTATGGTTGATTGATATTATTATAAAGAAATTTAATTTGATTTTTTTTTTTGAATTTGTATTTGTATATTTTATTATCAATATTCATAAATGACATTTACAAATTTCATTTATGTAACAAAATAATTACCATTGAATATAAAATATTCATTACAAATATTCAATAATTGACTATCAATTTCCAATAAAATTTTTTAATACAATTTCATGAGTATATTGAATTTACTTTTTAACTTTATTTGATGCAATTTAAATTATAAATATTTAATTATATTAATATTTTGTTAATTTTTAATATTCAAAGTTTTTAAAAATTAATAAAATTAATCAAAAAAAAAACAAATCATCCTAAAAAAATAATAATTAATTTAATAATTTAATTAAAAATAAAAAAAAAAATTTTTTAATTATATTTTTTGAGATGGCCATTAACAAATGTAAATTTTAATTTTTAACTACAAAACTTTTCAATATAAATAAATAATATATATTTTTAACAGTTTATTGAAATATATGAGACAATGATATAAAAGAGTCATAAAAAAAAAAAAAAATTGTTAAAATATATATTGTCTCAAGGTTACAATAAAAAACTTTTCAAAAGTTAGAAAAATATAACAGACAGTCTAGGCACCTGTGACATATTGTTATAAATTTCAAAGACATAAAAATAAAGATAATAGTAATATAATAATAAAAACTTGCACCAACATTTACTTGTATGAAACACGACAGAGCCAGGATCAAAGTGATGAAACAATTTATGCATCATAAATCATATACTTCTGCACTTTTCACATGCATCTTTATCATTACTATATCATTGTTTTATTTATCAACAACAACAAGTTATCATCTAGCAAGAAGTTTATTTTTTTTAAAACATAAAAAAAATATTACATCTAGACATTTTTCATTAAATATATTATTTTTGTATCATTATTTTTAGTTTAAGTATAATATTTTTGAGACTTTTTATTGTTAAATTTAATAACAATTATTGTAGTCATTGTGTAGTCATTCAATTATAATTATTTAAAATATTAAAATAAAAAAAAAAAAAACATAAAACAATCAACATTATCAAAGTGAATTAATTATAATATTTTAATTTTTATTTTAAAATTATAAAGTAGACATTAAATATCATAAATTGAGTAAATAACTTTTAATTTGACATAAATAATTGTTGCTGCAACAGCATGATGTTATTTTAAATTGGGTTACTTTTTGTGTATATAATAAATTTATTCTATTGACTACACATCACTACAACATTTGTAATTAAAAAATATATAAAAATTTCATGATTAAATTATAATATCACAGAATAATTACACCAAAAAACAGTTTTTAAATAAAATAAAATTAACCGTTTTTTTTGACAATGAAAATTGTAAAATATTATTCATCTTTTTTATAAACTTTTTAATATTTATATTATTGATGCTAATATATCCATCAAAAGTTTAGTCACATGCAAATGTTGCAAAAACTTTATTTTATAAATATTGTTGGTTAACCAAATAACTTTATTTCAAATGTAACATAAATTAAATTAACACTTCAAAAAAATATATAAAAATAAAAAACGATAATAACATGTTTATAATGACTGTAAAATATATAAATTTAATATTTAATTTAAAAATTTTTGTATATATAATTTATGTGAAATAAACATAAAATAAATAATTTATATATTTTTTTAAAATTATATTGAATGTATTTATCATTCACACGTAGTAAAATTAAAACATTGCACCGAAAATAAATTGTTCATGGTAAAATCAATTAAGAGCTTTTACAGTAGTTGAATTTGAAAAAAATAAAAATAAAAATAAAAACATTATAAAAAATATATACTCTATATATACAATGCATTTAATGAAAATAATTATAATGTTAGTGTGGTTTATTTGTATAAATAAAATGAAAATAATGTTCAATTCAGATTTACAAAAAATTACATGATAAAATTGCAAAAAAAATAATTAATTTTTAATTTAATTTAATATTAATTTAATATTTAATTTATTGACAATAGTTGACAACAAAATTAGTAAAGAGCAACGGAATAAGACAAAGTTTAAAATTATTATTATTATTATTCTGACGAATTTGAATGTTAGTTTAATAAATTGTATTTGTGACATTACAGTTTACGAATATTGAATTGAAAATATATACAGTGTTGAAAGTGTCTTAAACTTGATCGATTGATGCACTACCACTGAGAATTACAGACCGCATGCAAAATGACGTTTACATTTGACAAGACCTAGTTTCCGACCATCTTGGAATATAACTCTTGGTATTCAGTGTGTGAGAACACTACTCAACATAAAGATCAATAGATATATACAGATATACAGATATAGAAACAAGAGTAACTAACTCAAACCATATATAATTGAATTTACCAAGTGAATAGTATGAGGTGAATATATATATACAGAAATTCAATTACACATGTGTGTATACATATGTACTGTACATCAACTCACTTGAATGACAAATAACAATCAAAATTCGACATTCTATACACAAAATTTAAACAAGATTCTATAATTGTTTTCAACACTTGTATATCAAACTTGATAAAACAACATTTGTATAATTAATTTTAATTTTTTTTAATTAAATTTATACAATTATCTAAATCAAAAAAAAAAATTTTATTGACTATTTATATATTTTTTTTTATTTAAAATTTAAAATTATTGTTAAACGATATATTATATTAATGGTTAATTAAACGATCAATTTTAATAGTATATGTTGTTGGCTAATCTGTATGCTTATAACATACATATTGCTTTTAAATCCATTAATGCTTATAACTTTGACATTTGCCATTTGCATAGATTTAATGTATATATTTAAGAGAGCATGTTATTTTCATTAAAATTTACATTAAATAATGCTTATTCATGTATAATATTTTAAATAAAAAAAATAGTAAAACTTGAAATTATATATTTTAAATCAATAATTTATTTGTTAAAATGGCTTATTACTTTGATGTTTTGGTTGGTTAAAGTATCCTCTCGTGTTATATCAAAGTTAAATTGTTTAAAACTGTTTTAAGAAAAAAGATAAAAATAAAAACAATTGCAATGGGTAAGTCTGATTCAAGAACCAACATTTTAAATCTTGCTGGTCACTACAGGACTGGCACATGACTCTGATAAAATAAAAAAATCTCAAAAAAAGATTAGTCGAATAAAAAAAATTTGAAAAAACTTGGTGATAGTGGAAACGACGGAAGAAAACTGGCATAGATGCTCACGTGAATTCACGTAAATCACTGTGGCTACAACTGTAGTAGCCTCTTTTTTTCTTTTTTTTTTTTTTTTATATTATTTTTATTTTTTTCAACGGATTTCTTTCGAAACTGTTATCTTGCGTTTCTGCCATGTGCTTTTGGTCAAGCACCATTTTAGTAGAGTTACACATAAAACCGGATTGACCCTGTTCTCTCTCAAACTCTTTGAGGATTTCCCATACATGGTCATTCGCGATTACATAAATTTTTTTTATTATATTTTTTTTTTTTTTTGTCTATCTAAAAAATAATTTTTAAAAATAACTTTAATTTTTTTCATTTGTTTTAATTCATTTTATTATTTTTTTAAATGTAAATTTAACAATGAAAAATTTAATCTATTTATTCATTGAATCATGTTGATAATTGTAGTACGTACTTCAATAGATATTTTATGACGAATAAAAATAGATTAAAAAAAATCATAAAAAACAATTGAATCATGGATTTTTTTTTTATTCTAGTTTTTACGATTTGTTATCGGTATTAAATTTTTCAATCTACTATATATATATATATATTTTTTTTTATTCAACATTTCGAAACTCGAGATTCAATTACTTGATTGTTACTATGTAGAATAGCTTTTCATATAGAAAAAAATTAAATAAAATTAATCAACTTGTTTTTCTGGAAATAACAATTTTAAATATAATACTAAATAGTTGAAATTTAATAAATAAAATTCAATTTTAACTGTTTATAAATATTTCAAGTTGAAAAAAAAATTTTAATTATTATTTAGCTCTAAAATTAAATGCTCAATTAATAAAAAAATTAAAAAAAAAAAAGTTATATTACTTGTGTAAATTAATTTAAATAAATATTAATAAATTATTATTATTATTTTGTGAAATTTGTTGGAAAGTTTGTGCAAAATTTTGTATACAGTGTTATCATGAATAAAATTTTAAAGGCCAGTTTTAGACTAGGCATGTACGATAGAGTTTAAAAGTTAATTCATTTTTGTAACATCTCACGCGATATACTAAACAAAATTTTATAAATATAAAAACGTTTATTCTCGTCAGTAGTTGAACTATATTCACGATTATTGTTGCTTTTGGTTTGTTATATATACAAAATTTAATAACCATACAATTTCATCATGAAAAAAAAAAATAAAATAAAATAAAATAAAACAACATTGAGTCAATAAAACTTTATATCGACAAGTGTAATTTTAAAAACTTGTTTCATTTATTCACCAATATTTTATTTACAATATTCAACTGTTTTTTATATTATTGTTAAACTTGTAAAATTTTTTTAAAACTAGAATTTTCATGTATATATTTAAATTATATTTGAATATTAATATATTTTTTCAAGAGATGGCTCTTATCATGATAACGTTATGTTGAAAATATTAATTTAAAATTTTAATTACTGTTAAAATTTTTGATACTTAAAATAATAATTAATATTTGAAAAACATTTATGATAAATATTTTACCCAAAAAACTTTAATAATTTCATGACTAAAAATTTTTAATATTTATGATTTTATTATTAAAAATAATTTAAAATAAAACTAAATTTAATTAATAAAAAAAATAAAAATATTATTATCAAAATTAAATACTTTTAGCCAATTAAATTCAAGTAATATTGAAAAACAAAATTTCATGTCTGACATTGGTTGACTTGTACTACTGAAATTTTTATAACTTCAAGCTAAAAATTTTTAAATTATTTCCAAATAATGCTCATACAATTATAAAATTATATAAACTATTAATTCAAGTATTTGTGAGTCATTTAATAATTATTAGCAAAATTATAAATGTTTAAATAAAAAAATAAAATATTTAGTCGAGTCTTGTTATTGACTTGTACTACTTTCATGTATATTATAATAAGTAAATAATATTGTATAAAAATATTAATAAATATATTCACAATAAAATATATTTACCATTAGTTATAGATAATTAGTTATTAACTACCAATTTTATTATTTAAAAATAATAAATATAATATTTTTTCAATTTTATTTTATCATTTCAAAAAAAGTATTTTTCTTTATTCAATACTATGTGATTGAGATACAGTATTTTCAGTTTATTGAACAAGTAAAAAACATTGTGATGTTACTTTGAAAGCTTATGCTTTTTATTGCAAGCTTTAAACTGGCTATATATATAAAAAAAAAAATACATCAATTGTTGATGTACGCTTCACGTACAACAATACGATTATATCAAAATGAAAAATAAATAAATAATATACAACATATCAAGATGTCAATAAAAATATTTTTTTTAACGATATAAACATTTTTGTATCAATCGTATATATTTTCATGGTTTACACACAAATATTGTTTTTATTTATTCAATCAATTTTAAATTATTAATCATAATTCAAACGAAAATAAATTTTTTATAAATAAATATTTTTTTGTCAATAAATTTTTGTTCAGAAAAGTTTTTTCAATTATATTTTTCAACTAAATTTTCAATATTGTTTGGACATTTATTTTAAATTATAAATAATTCTATCTAAAATAGATTATTTATTTATCTCTATAAATATATTAATTTTATATTTATCGTTAAATTCAATGACAGTTTGAAGAAAACTTTTTGAATCAGTTGACATTAAATTTAATAAATTTATATCCAAGTATATTTATCCGATCATTTAAAGATTAACTTTGAAAAATATCATGAAAATTGATTAATTAAAAATAAATAAATTGAAATATTAATTATGAAAATATAAATAAAACTTGGTATATATATTATTTTATAAATTTATTTTTGACATTTAAACTTTGTGTAAAATTTAAAGATAATATATATTTAATAATAATATAATTGTATACATCATGTAGCTAAAATAATTTTAGTGTTGTTTGTTATAATTGTTTGTCACATGAAGTTGGTGTATATATGTATATAAATGAGAAAAAAGTACCACGACATGAGAAGCTGTTAACAAGTAGGGAGTTTTACATACACCAAAGTGGACTGGCAACTTAGTAATGAGATCCATTTTTTTTCTTCGCGCGTCAAAGTTTACTAGGCAAAAAAAAAAAATAAATAAATAAATAAAAAAAATTATTTTTTTAATATATTTTTTGTTCATATTATGTATATATATACGACCAGTCTGACGCGCTAGACTGCTTCTACAAAGTACTGTTTGTACTTAAGTCACGTTGGTCTCCTTCATTTAGAAAAAAAAAAAAAAATTTTAATAACAATAATAAAAAAAACCAACAAAAAATTTAATTTATAAACAGAAAGAAGCCATAAAATAATCATGAATATTATAATAATTGGCTAAAATTAATTTTTATTTTTTTTTTCAATATTATTTAATAATAAATTGAATAATATTCAACAAGAATATTATGAGTACGTTTTGGTAATGATAAATAAATTTTATTTATTTTTTTTTTAAAAGTAAATAATACTTTTAAATGAATATTTGTGTTAAGATAAAACGTAATTAAATATTCGATCAAAATTAATTCAAATCAAATATAACTTGATGATAATTATTTACTCATTCAGAAAATCAAAGAAAATAAATCTTTCTTCAATTTTAAGTTAAATTACACCTTTTCTATCAATGATTTTAATTTAACTACATATTCTGTATTTACAATGATAAAAATTATTTAAAATTAAAATTTCCACATTTTAAATAATAATTATAAAAAATTAATTTAAATTAAATAAAAATAGAAAAAAGAAAAATATATAAAAATTCCAGCATAATAAAAACTTGGATTTTAAATAAAAAGCAAAAAGACATTATATTTTGAAAATTAATCTTCATGACAATGAAACATATGCAAAGATGAAGATGGTACTTAAAGATGTTGCTCGTTTTATATATATTATATTTATACCATATAAACATTGTAACAGTCACGAAACATTATTCACAGTGGTAACGCCCTCGACATATACACTATAGCACCAACAAATATATACACACAGTTGACGTATGAGTCTGACTAAATATGTATTCGTATCACTGACAATTAATAGAGGTATGAGTCTATGACTACACAAATATGAATCGTCACTGTCCAAACAACCATTTGCATATTTATATAAAAATATACAAAAAAAAAATTTAAAAAAAAAATACTTTTTCTCTTCTTTTTTTATTTATTTACTCATTTTTTTTTTTTTTTTTTTAATTGAAACAAAATTTTTAACATCAAATGAAAAAGTTATTTAAATATCATTTACACAAAATTTTGTTTGATATATATAACAATAAGTTTTACTAATTAACGTTTATATTTTTAGTGTAAATATATATTGGTAAAAAATAAATATAAAAAAATTATTTATTTATTTTTTCAAATAAATAGTAAATAAATAAAAATTATGTATGGTTTTAAACATACGCCCATTGTCAAGTGCGCATGTAAAATTTTACGTATTCATTGAATCGTACTGAATCCATGCATATCCGAAATGTTTGCCGGAACTTTAAAAGTCGTAACATAAATATATATCTACCATCCATGAACGAAATTTCGCGTATAGTGTTAGCATACAACTATTGGAAAATACTATTTCAATTTATTTTATACTTGTCAATTGTTTGCCTAACTTGGTATTTTTATTTTTATATTTTTTCATCTACAAAAATAAGTTTGTCAAAAATGAAATTTTATATATTTTTATATTTTGTAAAAAAAAATACTCAATAAAATTTTGTTTATAAAATTTTTTAATTGTAATAACTATATTAAAAGTTTATATTTAAATGCAACAAATTATAATACAAATGCTTTTAATATAAATTCATGCTTTTTATTTTTAAAATTTATAAAAAATTAATTTTACCATTAAATTTTATTATAATGGATATAGATATAAAATAATATCAGCACTATATTTATGTATATTTATTATGTGATAGTATTATTATTATTGTAATATTCAAAAGATAGTTTAGTAAAATTCAATTATAATTAGATGATCTGTTATTTGATCGTTTAAATGAAATTTTCGTCTATAAAATAAAACGACACGATGGTAATCAAAGCAAAATTACTATACGACCTTTGATAAAGTAAATTAAAATGTTAATAGAATAATAATTTATGTATTTTTTTATTTTTAAAAATTTTTTTTTTTTATATTTATCAAAAATTAATTGAGCTTTATATATATTAGCTTTATATGTCAAATATAAATTAAATTTTATATTTTTTAGTTGATTAATTTTATTTAAAAAAATATATAGTAAATATCAATAATGTAATTTTTTTTTTTTTTTTATTTCAATTACGATTAAGATCGTTTTGGTATAAAATAAATAATGAAAAAATATATTGGATAATAAAAAGTTAGACAAAGCCAAGAAAAATGAAAAAAAAAAATAAAAAATAAAAAATAAAGTAACGTGAAATGAAAAATAGAAAAAAATAAAAAAATATCAGAAAAGTCAATCCCTCAGGACGAACGTTTCAACCATGCCGACACTCAATTTATTCGATATTCTATTCCCGGCCCAAGTCTCATATTGAGCTCGTGAACCTTCGGGAAATTTCACGCTTTGAGTACATTCAATTGTAAAAATGAAGTTCATTCTTTGCCAAGTGATTCACAATATTCATGCTCAATACGAATAACTGCGTATATAAAATAATAAAAATTTCATAAAGCTGAACAAATTACATTTGAAATAAAAAAATATTATATTCATATTTATTATATAAAATTTTTCAAGTATTATTTATTATAAATTATATATTTATAATTTTCATATTGATTTTCAATAATGGATTAATTACAGAGTATTAATTATCAATACCAATATTAAAAATTCAAATATTTATTTGATAATTACGTGAAATAAAAAGAAAATTTATAAAACTATTAGTTTAATTTAAAAATTATTAAAAATTTCATTTAAATATAATTAATAATAATCAATGATTAATTCACATGAAAATCAATCATTAAAACTTATCAAGTACTTTGTGCTCTTTTGTGATTTTAGAATTTAATTATTTTCCAAAATTTATCAGAATAAACTAGTAAGTATAAACTTTTCCATAATAATATAAAGTTTGTCTGTAATAATTGCTTTGAAATTTGTCAAATGAATACTCGTCAATAGTTTTAAATATAAAAGGTTTTCAATTAAATAATTTTTTTAAAGTTTTACATTATTGAAAAAAAAAATAAAATTTAAATGGCAATATTGATAATTCATGGAATAAAAATATATGAAATTTTGTGTAATATTATAATTTAATTTTATAATAAAATACAATATCAAAGCAAATTAGTAAGTCAATAAATTATTAATATAATTAATCTTTTTAAAAACTTTTTTAATTAATATTGCAAATTAAGTAAACTATTTTATTAATTTTAAATATTTTTTTATAATAAATGTCAATAAATTTATTGTAAAAATTATTGAAATAAAAACATGCTAACCAAAAATAATAGAATAAATTTTATTTGAAAAAAAAAAATAAAATAAAAAATAAGGGTTATTATTTTTTCATAAGTATTAAATTACATAAACTCAAAAGGGAATAAAAATATGTAAAAAAAAATAAAAAAATAAAAAATAACTAAAAGTTTGGTAAATTGGTCTTGAAGGTATTTTCTTGATTTTAAATTGGTAAAGATATTGGATATAAAGATGGTTAAATTCTGTATAAAAAGTTTTGAATGAATGAGTTTGACTTTACAAAAAAAAAAAAAAAAAAAAAAATCCAAAGATTAACATTTTTTTTATATGAATAAAGTTTATTTTTTTAAAAAAAACTATTTTATAAATTGTCGTAATATTGTAGAACAAATGACATTGCAATGCCAAAAATATTATTTGTGAAAATTTAAAAAAATTATATATGACCACAGTCAACAGCCAGTTAGACTAACTTGTTTTCAAAAAGTCTACTTAAAAAATAAAACTTTTAATAAATAAAATTGACATTTGAAATTTTCCTTGATATATGAGCCAAAAATATATATATGAAAATTTTAAATAATTTATCAAAGTATTAAATACAAGTTATAAAAATAAATTGGCTATAATTTAAAAGAAATAAAAATTCAATAAATAAATAAATAAAAAAATTTTTAAATAATTCAATTGATATTGAGAATAATGAAATCTTTGATAAATTCGAAAAGCCATTTTAGCTTTTAAAACTTAATAAACATTTAAATATATCCACTGATTTTTTACAGAAATAATTTTAAAAATAAAAAAATTATTTTTAATTATCAAAAATAATTGTAGTTTATTTATTTTTTAATTCCCAAAGTAAAATATATATTGCTTTTAAAAAATATTTTAAATATAAAAACTATTTTTTTATTTTCATTTTTTAATTAAAATTTTTGTATTAATACTTTTAAGTTTATTTTTATTTTTATATTAAGTAACAGGATATATCAATTTTAATTAAATTTTCAAAATTACTCATTGACTTTTTGAATTCAAACTCATGAATTTTATAAATTTTTTAAATAAATATTGTTAATTAACCATATCAAATTTTGAAGCATAATTAAATTGTAAATTCAAAATATTTTCAAAAAAAATTTCTTTCAACTTAATTTTAATTATCAAAAACTGCGAACCACATAATTTATATTGACGTTTCTTGAAATAGAATATTAAAATTTAAAAAAAAAAATATAAAATATAATTACTATTTTTAAAAATTTATTAATATATATAAATATTAGCTACAAATAAAATTCAATAATAAAAATAATATAATAACTTTAATGATGAATAATTATATCAATCAAAATGAAAAATAATAATATTAATTTTTTATGATATAAATATATAAATAGGTATATTGATGGTAATGTACAAAGTAAAGTGTACAAAACGTGAGTTTGATATTTAAATGAAATACTTTTAAAGCTATATGGCATTCAAATATTCCCGAGTGTCATTTCAGCCACAATCGCCTGATTCGTTTTAAAATTGTTTGAAATCCTTGAGCTTAATAACTTTTTCTCAGCATTACTGCGAGACAGCCATCTAAAAACGATGTGCTCAGCAGTAAAAGAAGATGGAAAGAAATCAGTCTGTCATTTTTACCAACACTTTTATATTTATTTTATTATAAAAATATATACGCATACATTTGCACCAAAGTATCTATCTAAAGAAAAAAAATAAAAAAAGTTGGACTAATAAATATTTAAATGTATTTTTTACATTAACTGAAAATAAATTGAATAAAAATTTAAAACTTTTTATATTAATTTCTTTGCAAAGAAAATATTATTTATTTATTTTTTTTTTTATGATAACTAAAACTTGATTATAAATTATAAATTAAATTATTTAAATATTTATTATTAAGAATAAATAAATTATTTTGTTAATTTTTTTTATAAAATTAATTTTGATTTTAAATTTTATTATTTCAATGATTTTTTAATTCATTTAAAAACAATAAGTTTTGTAAAATCACTTTGATAAAATAGATATTTCACACTTTTCAAGAACCTACTAAGATTTTTTTTTTTTTTTTTTTTTCATATATAGAATAAGTATTAAAGGTATATTATATTGTTAAAAAGAGCTTTTGTATTTTTTATATTTTATATTCAAGTAACTTTAAGTTAAAGTGTTTAACAACTAAATAATTTAAAAAAAAATATTCTCCATTAAATTCATTATAAAAATGAATCATTAATAAATTAAATTTAATTGCATTCTTTTTTTTTTTTTAATAAATGTTTATATATAATTATATAATCGTAGGTGCATTTATAATAAAATGTAAGTTTATCCAATCAATACTTTTGTATTTGCAATGACCTGGTTTTAATTTAATCATTATTAAATTCATTTGGATTATTTTTAAAAATTAATTCAATTTTGTATTTATTTAAATGGACAGTAATTGCTATGTTAATTTTAAAAATATCATTAAAATAAAAATATTTTTAGAAATTTTATTTTATCACAATAAAATAATGAATTTAAAAATAAAAAATATATTTTCTTCAATTTTCATTGACTATATTGTATGTTTTTTTACGAGTTGTTAAAAATATAAAATAAATTACAAAAAAAAAAAAAAAAAAATCTACAAAATTAGACAAGCTTTTTATAATTTAAAAAAAAAAAATAACAATGTCAAGTGAAAAATGAGAATCCATTCTTTCAAGGATTTGCATTCTCGTCATATTTTTTGAGATTTTTTTTTTTAAATTTTTTATTATATTAATTAAAGTTTATTTTTTTTTATTTTTTTTATATTTTCAAGATATATACATATATAATTTGCATAGAGTGAAATATTCTAGACAACAGAATTTCTGACAGGAAATATCTACTATCGGTTATCAGATGGTTGACACTTTGCTAATTGCTCATTGACTGGAATTTCAACGAATAATAGTGGCTTTTATAATTTATATATATGACAAATATTTTATCAAGATATTATATATATATTTTATTTTTCATCAAAAACTTTTCAAGTGAATAAAATTTCATTGATTGTCATGCCAAGAAGTTTGTAAAAGCATCATGCAAAATCTTAAGACGTCAACTTTTGAAATATAAAGTTTTGTTTGCGAATGAAAAGCCACCACAACAATAAGCAAAAATTTTCATTTTACTAGTAGAGAATTCAAGTATTGATATACAATCCATTTAATAAAATAAAATATATATAAAAAAAAATTAAAAAAAATTATAAATATATAAATATTAGATGAAATAATAATTTAGTTAATTTCATTAAAATATTTATGACAATTTAATTTAATAATAATTTATCATTTAATTAATTAAAATTTGTTGGAAAAATTATTAATAATAAAATGCATTTTTTCAAAAATTAAAATTCAATTTAATTTTAAAAATATACATTAAAATTTTAATTAAAATTCAATTTAATGATTCATATAAGAATGTGAATTTGCTTGTCAGATAATTTTTTAATAATTTTATATTATTGAATATAATTGATATGAAAATATAATTAAAATTTACCAACTTTGTAACAATATATATATACGTAAATATATAATTAAGCAAATAAGTTTAATTTTGTAAAATATATATATAACTGCTTGAATTCATCGAATTGATGACTAGTATATAAAATTAAACAAATTTACAGTCCTGCACATGACAACTGTAACCAAATTTTAGAAATTAAACTTGTTTTAAATAACAAACTCTAAATGTACTTGACCAAAACTATTTGTTTTCTACAGAAGCAAATATTACACTGACACCATATAATAATCTTTTGCTACGATAAATTCTGTCATGTTGATATTCATAATAATATCGTTAAATAAAAATTTTGTATATGTATTTTATAATATTACTATAATGTAAGTAAAATTAACATGATATTTATTTAAATTTATATAATAATCATACTAAATTTGTAACCAAAACTACATAATATATTGTACTACTTAAATTTTAAAATAAATTAATAATTTATACTAATTTTATATTTTTAATTGTTCATCAAGTAAAATTATAATTTAATAATTAAAATATTTTTCTAATCATTTAGAAAATAAATATATTTTAATAGTTAATTTTATATATAAACCCAACGAAGCATAATGATTAACCTGATAACTAAAGATATCTTCAAAGTTCTTGGTTATAATAATTATATTTACTCTATAATGAACATGTATAAGATTCAAAATAATAATAATTTAAACAAATTAAATTAATTAATAATTTCAATAATTACTTGAAACTTGTAAAAAAATACTAATTTATATTAATTTTTTCAACAACTAGTAATATAATATACTATTTATAGAAAAAAAAAAAATCATAAAAAAATAAAAGGACTTATCCAATTACTTATCATATATGTTTCGCAATGAAATTTCTCACTAATTTGGCAACTTTTATTAAGTATGAAAAACGAGTTAACCGCATTGCCATTAGATCACTGCATTACCACGATCACGTAAGAAAAAAAAAAAAAAAAAAAAAAGGAAAAATTATGTGTTTGTTTGCGTCTTTTAAACAAAGAAAGAAAGTATCACATATTTCCTATTTCAGCCAATCATATTTATTTATTTATTTTTTTTTTTTCTTTATCACGTATTCGCATGCAATTCAGCTAGTCTATCCTTGATCATATTAGGATATTCCATAAGGGGCTAGCAAAAAAAAAAAATAAAAATAAAACAAAATAATAAAAATTTGTTGAAGGGAAAAATACTATTTCAAGACAAATGTCTAAAAATGTACGTGCCAATGACTTCAAATAATAATAATTTTCTATTATTTTTTTTTTATCATTTATTTATTACATATTTCTATTAAATATTTATTTATTTATTTATTTATCAATAAATATATAATTTATTATTATATATAATTAAAATTACTTTATTATAATTTCTATGTTATAAACATTGTATTGATTGGATTTATTGACAACCGATTAAGCTTTTCCCTTGTGTTTAAAGTTCAAAAGACCCTTACTTAAATGACGTATAACATAAATATATTAGATAACTGCTGCATCCACAATTGCAATATGGCCGTTGATTTTCTTATCAATGACAACATAAAATAGATGTCAGTTTATTACGACCAAAGGCACTTTAACCTTACTCTCTAAATATATACATCTTTCACTGACATTATCTGATGAGTATTCACTTTGGACGTGAGCATGATTATGATTCTCAAATCACGTCATTAGCTTGCTTTTCATGGAAAAGCACAGACTAGTTAGACTAGTTTCACATTACGTTGAAACAAATGTAAAAGCTTCAAGTATATACAGAAGAGAATATTGGAGAACTGAAAATGTCCTATATAGTATATGCTGTCATTTTGTGTTATTTTTTTAAGAGCTTGCGTGTATTTATCAGACAATGAAATATTATTTTTTTAAATATTTGTCATTCCTTGTTTCTAAGTATATATTTCAAAAAAATTTCTTTTACTTTGCACCTTGTACTGATGTATATTGTTAACAACGAAAAAAATATATATAAACTCAGACAGAACCACTTGTTGTTGTCGAATATATTTTGTATATATTTGCGTATATACAGATATATATATATATATTTATACAGTTGCAATAAGTATAACAAGAGAATGTCATTGACATTTTCAAAGAAAAAAAAAAAAAAAATAGAAAATAAGATAAATTTTTACCAAAGTATAATGGAATAAAATAAATGAACAGCTTAAAAGTTTTTTAGTATATATAATTCAAAATACAATAAAATCAATAATTTAAAATTAATAATAATAATTATGTTTGTATAGGTATATATATATAGTGAGGACAATAGATGAAAAATAATTTATTTTTCTTTTATCTTTTACGAGTAAGTCAAGTCACTGGATAAATGTATATATATGAACAAAAAAAAAAAATACATCAAAGTTTTGTAAAGATCTTAAAATTTTTAGATATATATAATATGAAAAAAAATAAAAAATAAAAATAAAGGGTGAGTGTATATATAGAGAGAAAATAAATTTAAAATTTTTTTTTTTTTTTTTGTAAAGTTTTGACCCTCGGGACACAGTAATGGCGTGCAGCGATGCGAAAATTTGGGTTTATACTGGAATATTAGGGAGCAAGGATATGGAACAAACCATATATATACCTATACCTATATAACCTACCCCGTTTTGCGTATAGGTATTACATAAATTCCTTGCGGCAGTAAAATACAGATTCTCTTTCAGTCTCATTTTGAGCCTTAGGCAATTCACATCAGCCGTCTGATCCACTGTAATCTCTATCGTTGAATAATAATAATGATAATAATGATAACGAAAAAAAAAGGAAAAATCAGCTCTCGATGTATAAATTTTTAAGCTGACGAGGGTATTTTTAAGTATTACATATCGAAAGTGTTCAATCAGTCGATAGAATACGGATAATATTACGAATATATTTGTATTTATATCATTATTATTAAAATTTTTTATTTTTTTTATTTTATTAAATGACTCGGGGGAAATACACAAATATATCGTTTTAAAAAAAAAAACTACCATCATAAAATTTTATATGAAAAAAATTATTCTTACTTATCAGTGTTATCGTTTTTTTTTTTTTTTCAAAAAGAAGAGTATTATTGAATAATTTATTTATTATAATTTATAATCATAAAACTTTTATATTAAAATTTAGAGATTTTTTAAAAATTTTAATAATTAAAAATTAATGATATAAACTATTTTATTATTTTTATATTAATTATTTAATAAAAAAAGTTTTATTTAAGAAAATTTTCATAATATTATATTTAAAATTTTTTAAAATATTAATTTAATAATTTTATCAATATTTCATTACTCATTTGGTGATTATTTATTTACTTTTTAATTTTTTTACTTTTTTTGTAATGGTAAAAACAAATAATGGATTATCCATTAATTTTTGTTAAATAAATACACTGAATGTGTATTGAAGTTATTTATTAATTCAATTGGATATAGAGTGTAATGTAAATTTACGTAAATTCAATCCCAAGAGTGTATAAAACATTTTTTTATTATCAAATTTTCAATGATCATGTGATATATATATGATCAGCTATAATAAATTAGTATAATAAAATTATTATAACGAGAATAAAAAATTTAAAAAATATATTATTTTAGTAAAATATAAAATGATGAAAAAAAAATTTACTGATTTAGTTTAAAGAATATCGTTTTCATTTTTTCATAGTGTAGAATTCTCATGATACAATATGTCCCTTGACTCAACCGCATCAGGGTTTGTATTTTGTCTTGTCTTTTATATTATGTTATACCCAAGAGTATAAAATAACTATATTTTTGTTTTACCCAAAGGGTAACAAAAAAAAAAAAAAAAAAAAAAAAAAAAGTTGACAGTATATTATGAGTGACAATCAGCATGACGTGACTTTTTTTATCATATATATATTTTTTTTAGATGAAAAATAAAAAAATATTTGTATTGATAAATATGAATTTTTCAATTTAATATATAAAACAACATATTTTATTGAATATAAAATAAAATAATTTTCATATGTTGAATAAATATTAAAAATTTTTAATCAATTTTATTTGAAATTTTTTAATTTAAATATAATTTTTAAGAAAAATTATATTATATAATAAATATTAACCTAAATGTTTTATTCTACTTTATATATATGAAAAAATAAAAAAATAAACCAATAATAATATTAATAATAAGCAAAAAAAAATAATAAAAAAATCAATAGATTATGTGCACAATGACATCAAACTTATATGTCTCATAAATTTTAAAAAAACCATCATAAATAAATATTGTCAATTGAATGAGGATCATTCAGACTATGCACAAACTTTGTAGTAAAGATTTAAAACTTTTTCACATATAATATATATGATTTTGATATATGATACAGATTTAACTGTAAATAACAAAAAATATTATAAAAAAACAATAAAATATTACTGGTCAAGCTTGTTTGAACAAAAAAAAAAAATTGAATTAAAATTTAGATTAAATTTTGTTTAACCTTTTTTTCAAATATAAAATACTCAATGTGATAAAATTAACAGATATATATATTTATAAATTTAATAAAAAATTTTAAAAGATAAAAGATAAATTTTTTTAAATTGAATGATGCATTAGAATATACCTCAAACAAGTAAGCAAAAAAAATTTATATATATAAATGTGTAAATATTTGAAATTCATGAATAAAAAGCCTCATTTCATTTCTATTTCCAATTGATATGCAGTGAAGTAATAAAAAATAATAAATTTGTCATTTTTTTTTTCAACTGGGATAATACAAATGATAAGTCGAATATAGAAAAAATTGGCAAAGATATCAAGAAAAAAATACTCATTTACGCGAAATGTTGAAGAATTTTTGTATGCATGTCACGAATACGATCACGCAAGCCAATGTCTATATAAATGTTCATCGATCGATCATATTTCAAACTATACTAATATTTTTTTCAATACGCAAGCGCATTTCAATATTTATATTAAAAATTAATTTATTAATAAAATTCATTAATTTGTCAACTTGCGTGCGTATATAAAAATATAAACAGTTGAATTTTTATTTTTATTTTCTCAATAAAACCGCAATATAAATTTATAAATTAATATTTAAATAAAAAAATAAAAAATAAATGTTTTATTTTTAAATATCAAACAACATAATATTTATTAAAAATTTAACTATGAAAAAAAATAAATACATATATAAAAATTAATGTAAATTGAATTTTAAAAAATAAGTTTGTTATAATTAAAAAGAGGAAAAGTGAAAAAACCAGAAAAGTTAATTACATTTATAATAAAGTATAAAAATAAAAATAAAATATATATATGAATTTTATATTGAATTTAAAACCACAATAAATGTAATAATATGATGCAAAATGACCACAACGAGACTGGTAAACTAAAGATGTTCATGAAAAGCGAAAATATATATATACACAAGGCGCGTTAGCTCGTATCATCAAAGAATATTTATATATATATATATATACACATAAAAGTTGTATGTCTCTATATGTGCACACCTTGCACAAATGCAATTTAAATTAGATAGAAATTTTACATTTATGCCTTCTGGACCGTAAGTCTTATATGTATACCTCAACATGTCATGACCAGACTCGTCGCTTTTCTTTAACAGACGTTCATATACAAACACACACACATGGTGCAACCACTTATGAAATTCAGCGTAAGTTTGACTAAAGCCTTTTTAAATCCTACTCTATTTTAGCTACATGACAATATATAATATATATATATATACTCAAAAATTTATAATAAATATCATTATTCTCTTTGCCATCAGTAAAGAATATTAGCAGAAATTTTTAATCATCATTTTACAAAGTTATTACTGAGTAATCTTTATATTAATCCTCACAATAATTATTATCATTAATAATTATTTTTTTTTTTTAATTTTATATTATATAAGATGAGAATAATGACAGTGAATTTTTATAAATCGTATAATTTTATTTTTATAATAAAAAACTTGTAAATTTTATTTTTTCAAATAACTATATAATGTTGCTTTTCATGTAGACGCAATTTAAATCAATACATGTATTTTTAATATAAAGACATATTATTTATAAACGAATTCCTTATACATCCAAGCAGATAAAATTTTCAAAAAATAAAAATATCAATGACAATTTATTATAATGGTTTTATAATAAATGTGAATAAAGAGAATAGAATAAAAAATATATACTTAAAAGGCTTTTTTATATTTTATTTTTTAAAAAAAATGATATAAGCATATTTGAAAATTGTAATTGGATATTTTCAGTGTTTCTAAAGTATATATGTCAAGTAAAAATATATCGAAATATTGAATATAGATATATTTATTGTATAACCCGTAGGGATATACATATCTCTCTTATTCAGTCATTCAATTGAGTCACTCTTGTGGTCGTAGATACATATTTTTTTATTTTTTTTTTTTTTTTTTTGCCCCTAGAAATTTATTACTCGTAAAATAACCTGTCAATTTATATCATTTCAATAATATATCATAACATGTTGAGATTAAATTTCTTATGTATATTATTTATATATTTTAGTAAAAAAAAAAAAAAAAAAAAAAAAAAAATTTTAAATAGAAAAAACAAATAGTAAATTTTTCAAATTAATAAAAATTATTAATTAAATAATTAAATAATATCAATAAATATATATTTAATTAAATTTTTAAAAAAAAAAAAAAAAAAAAAAACGTATGTTTGAATAGTTGAAAATTTATACCATACACAGAAAATACGTCCTATACAAATGAACTAGACACGATGATAAATGATAAATGACTTTGTTGAAAATTAGTGGTCGGAATACGCGACTGTGATATAATAGAAAATGTATTTTCTCTCTTTTATATTTATCTTTGTCTGTTTTTCACAGCTCTTGATAGAGTTAGTTCGACCAGAACAAAAGGAGATAAATACGTCTGTGCCTCTTCAACACTTGAAATTACTAGTCCGATTTTGAATGTGGTTTAACCCACTTGAACACGCGACTGTTGTCTATTGGTACTTAAATATATCTATATATATATTCAAGTGCAATGCTTGCAAGTGTGAAATTCTCAAGAACTTCCGGCTAAAATCCCATAAACTTTCTAGTATTTATATAGGAATGAAATATATTGTTATGTTAGTTTATAATTTTATGTATAGTTTTATATTAGAAAAAATTTATTGAATTGTGCATTTAATTTATAATCAATATACAGTTGACACATAATGGTTGATTAATTTTTTCTTTGTATAACAAATATAATAAAGATTATATAGAGAGTAAAAAAAAAAATATGAAAAGTTGATAGACATCATATATAAATTATACACTCGTTTGTAATATTTATTTATAAAATCAAGTAAATTTATGTGGTATTTACACAATCAGATAGTATTGGAAAATAATAATTTTTATGAATAAATATATCACTGATTTGAGAAAGATAAAAGAGAGTAAATCTTTCGTCATACAGCTATCATAAAAGTTAAAAAAAAAAAAATAAGCCAGGTATATACATGAGAGTTTACGTAAAGTACACAACAAAAGTTGTGTTGTCGATTGCCTTTATATATGTTGACATTTTAAATATGAGGTCGACGTTAAATGTCCATATAAATATATTGGAAAACAACAAGTGCAGTCAACGACCAAAAAAAAATATTGACTAGCATTGAAATATCTACAGATTTCAATAACATAAATTTGTTTTTTTTTTTTTTTTTTGTGTCAACTATATATATATACTTTCAATGAATCGTATTTTTATGAAAAAAATGTAATTTACAATTTTAGTTTAAATTTTTAGATAAAAAAAAAAAAAAAACTTTTTAAAATAAAAT
>WSYQ01001280.1:0-30795 GCA_011426435.1 Lysiphlebus fabarum
GTTTTAAAATTGTTTGAAATCCTTGAGCTTAATAACTTTTTCTCAGCATTACTGCGAGACAGCCATCTAAAAACGATGTGCTCAGCAGTAAAAGAAGATGGAAAGAAATCAGTCTGTCATTTTTACCAACACTTTTATATTTATTTTATTATAAAAATATATACGCATACATTTGCACCAAAGTATCTATCTAAAGAAAAAAAATAAAAAAAGTTGGACTAATAAATATTTAAATGTATTTTTTACATTAACTGAAAATAAATTGAATAAAAATTTAAAACTTTTTATATTAATTTCTTTGCAAAGAAAATATTATTTATTTATTTTTTTTTTTATGATAACTAAAACTTGATTATAAATTATAAATTAAATTATTTAAATATTTATTATTAAGAATAAATAAATTATTTTGTTAATTTTTTTTATAAAATTAATTTTGATTTTAAATTTTATTATTTCAATGATTTTTTAATTCATTTAAAAACAATAAGTTTTGTAAAATCACTTTGATAAAATAGATATTTCACACTTTTCAAGAACCTACTAAGATTTTTTTTTTTTTTTTTTTTTTTTTTTTCATATATAGAATAAGTATTAAAGGTATATTATATTGTTAAAAAGAGCTTTTGTATTTTTTATATTTTATATTCAAGTAACTTTAAGTTAAAGTGTTTAACAACTAAATAATTTAAAAAAAAATATTCTCCATTAAATTCATTATAAAAATGAATCATTAATAAATTAAATTTAATTGCATTCTTTTTTTTTTTTTAATAAATGTTTATATATAATTATATAATCGTAGGTGCATTTATAATAAAATGTAAGTTTATCCAATCAATACTTTTGTATTTGCAATGACCTGGTTTTAATTTAATCATTATTAAATTCATTTGGATTATTTTTAAAAATTAATTCAATTTTGTATTTATTTAAATGGACAGTAATTGCTATGTTAATTTTAAAAATATCATTAAAATAAAAATATTTTTAGAAATTTTATTTTATCACAATAAAATAATGAATTTAAAAATAAAAAATATATTTTCTTCAATTTTCATTGACTATATTGTATGTTTTTTTACGAGTTGTTAAAAATATAAAATAAATTACAAAAAAAAAAAAAAAAAAATCTACAAAATTAGACAAGCTTTTTATAATTTAAAAAAAAAAAATAACAATGTCAAGTGAAAAATGAGAATCCATTCTTTCAAGGATTTGCATTCTCGTCATATTTTTTGAGATTTTTTTTTTTAAATTTTTTATTATATTAATTAAAGTTTATTTTTTTTTATTTTTTTTATATTTTCAAGATATATACATATATAATTTGCATAGAGTGAAATATTCTAGACAACAGAATTTCTGACAGGAAATATCTACTATCGGTTATCAGATGGTTGACACTTTGCTAATTGCTCATTGACTGGAATTTCAACGAATAATAGTGGCTTTTATAATTTATATATATGACAAATATTTTATCAAGATATTATATATATATTTTATTTTTCATCAAAAACTTTTCAAGTGAATAAAATTTCATTGATTGTCATGCCAAGAAGTTTGTAAAAGCATCATGCAAAATCTTAAGACGTCAACTTTTGAAATATAAAGTTTTGTTTGCGAATGAAAAGCCACCACAACAATAAGCAAAAATTTTCATTTTACTAGTAGAGAATTCAAGTATTGATATACAATCCATTTAATAAAATAAAATATATATAAAAAAAAATTAAAAAAAATTATAAATATATAAATATTAGATGAAATAATAATTTAGTTAATTTCATTAAAATATTTATGACAATTTAATTTAATAATAATTTATCATTTAATTAATTAAAATTTGTTGGAAAAATTATTAATAATAAAATGCATTTTTTCAAAAATTAAAATTCAATTTAATTTTAAAAATATACATTAAAATTTTAATTAAAATTCAATTTAATGATTCATATAAGAATGTGAATTTGCTTGTCAGATAATTTTTTAATAATTTTATATTATTGAATATAATTGATATGAAAATATAATTAAAATTTACCAACTTTGTAACAATATATATATACGTAAATATATAATTAAGCAAATAAGTTTAATTTTGTAAAATATATATATAACTGCTTGAATTCATCGAATTGATGACTAGTATATAAAATTAAACAAATTTACAGTCCTGCACATGACAACTGTAACCAAATTTTAGAAATTAAACTTGTTTTAAATAACAAACTCTAAATGTACTTGACCAAAACTATTTGTTTTCTACAGAAGCAAATATTACACTGACACCATATAATAATCTTTTGCTACGATAAATTCTGTCATGTTGATATTCATAATAATATCGTTAAATAAAAATTTTGTATATGTATTTTATAATATTACTATAATGTAAGTAAAATTAACATGATATTTATTTAAATTTATATAATAATCATACTAAATTTGTAACCAAAACTACATAATATATTGTACTACTTAAATTTTAAAATAAATTAATAATTTATACTAATTTTATATTTTTAATTGTTCATCAAGTAAAATTATAATTTAATAATTAAAATATTTTTCTAATCATTTAGAAAATAAATATATTTTAATAGTTAATTTTATATATAAACCCAACGAAGCATAATGATTAACCTGATAACTAAAGATATCTTCAAAGTTCTTGGTTATAATAATTATATTTACTCTATAATGAACATGTATAAGATTCAAAATAATAATAATTTAAACAAATAAAATTAATTAATAATTTCAATAATTACTTGAAACTTGTAAAAAAATACTAATTTATATTAATTTTTTCAACAACTAGTAATATAATATACTATTTATAGAAAAAAAAAAATCATAAAAAAATAAAAGGACTTATCCAATTACTTATCATATATGTTTCGCAATGAAATTTCTCACTAATTTGGCAACTTTTATTAAGTATGAAAAACGAGTTAACCGCATTGCCATTAGATCACTGCATTACCACGATCACGTAAGAAAAAAAATAAAAAAAAAAAAAAGGAAAAATTATGTGTTTGTTTGCGTCTTTTAAACAAAGAAAGAAAGTATCACATATTTCCTATTTCAGCCAATCATATTTATTTATTTATTTTTTTTTTTTCTTTATCACGTATTCGCATGCAATTCAGCTAGTCTATCCTTGATCATATTAGGATATTCCATAAGGGGCTAGCAAAAAAAAAAAATAAAAATAAAACAAAATAATAAAAATTTGTTGAAGGGAAAAATACTATTTCAAGACAAATGTCTAAAAATGTACGTGCCAATGACTTCAAATAATAATAATTTTCTATTATTTTTTTTTTATCATTTATTTATTACATATTTCTATTAAATATTTATTTATTTATTTATTTATCAATAAATATATAATTTATTATTATATATAATTAAAATTACTTTATTATAATTTCTATGTTATAAACATTGTATTGATTGGATTTATTGACAACCGATTAAGCTTTTCCCTTGTGTTTAAAGTTCAAAAGACCCTTACTTAAATGACGTATAACATAAATATATTAGATAACTGCTGCATCCACAATTGCAATATGGCCGTTGATTTTCTTATCAATGACAACATAAAATAGATGTCAGTTTATTACGACCAAAGGCACTTTAACCTTACTCTCTAAATATATACATCTTTCACTGACATTATCTGATGAGTATTCACTTTGGACGTGAGCATGATTATGATTCTCAAATCACGTCATTAGCTTGCTTTTCATGGAAAAGCACAGACTAGTTAGACTAGTTTCACATTACGTTGAAACAAATGTAAAAGCTTCAAGTATATACAGAAGAGAATATTGGAGAACTGAAAATGTCCTATATAGTATATGCTGTCATTTTGTGTTATTTTTTTAAGAGCTTGCGTGTATTTATCAGACAATGAAATATTATTTTTTTAAATATTTGTCATTCCTTGTTTCTAAGTATATATTTCAAAAAAATTTCTTTTACTTTGCACCTTGTACTGATGTATATTGTTAACAACGAAAAAAATATATATAAACTCAGACAGAACCACTTGTTGTTGTCGAATATATTTTGTATATATTTGCGTATATACAGATATATATATATATATTTATACAGTTGCAATAAGTATAACAAGAGAATGTCATTGACATTTTCAAAGAAAAAAAAAAAAAAAATAGAAAATAAGATAAATTTTTACCAAAGTATAATGGAATAAAATAAATGAACAGCTTAAAAGTTTTTTAGTATATATAATTCAAAATACAATAAAATCAATAATTTAAAATTAATAATAATAATTATGTTTGTATAGGTATATATATATAGTGAGGACAATAGATGAAAAATAATTTATTTTTCTTTTATCTTTTACGAGTAAGTCAAGTCACTGGATAAATGTTTATATATGAACAAAAAAAAAAATACATCAAAGTTTTGTAAAGATCTTAAAATTTTTAGATATATATAATATGAAAAAAAATAAAAAATAAAAATAAAGGGTGAGTGTATATATAGAGAGAAAATAAATTTAAAATTTTTTTTTTTTTTTTGTAAAGTTTTGACCCTCGGGACACAGTAATGGCGTGCAGCGATGCGAAAATTTGGGTTTATACTGGAATATTAGGGAGCAAGGATATGGAACAAACCATATATATACCTATACCTATATAACCTACCCCGTTTTGCGTATAGGTATTACATAAATTCCTTGCGGCAGTAAAATACAGATTCTCTTTCAGTCTCATTTTGAGCCTTAGGCAATTCACATCAGCCGTCTGATCCACTGTAATCTCTATCGTTGAATAATAATAATAATAATAATAATGATAACGAAAAAAAAAGGAAAAATCAGCTCTCGATGTATAAATTTTTAAGCCGACGAGGGTATTTTTAAGTATTACATATCGAAAGTGTTCAATCAGTCGATAGAATACGGATAATATTACGAATATATTTGTATTTATATCATTATTATTAAAATTTTTTATTTTTTTTATTTTATTAAATGACTCGGGGGAAATACACAAATATATCGTTTTAAAAAAAAAAACTACCATCATAAAATTTTATATGAAAAAAATTATTCTTACTTATCAGTGTTATCGTTTTTTTTTTTTTTTCAAAAAGAAGAGTATTATTGAATAATTTATTTATTATAATTTATAATCATAAAACTTTTATATTAAAATTTAGAGATTTTTTAAAAATTTTAATAATTAAAAATTAATGATATAAACTATTTTATTATTTTTATATTAATTATTTAATAAAAAAAGTTTTATTTAAGAAAATTTTCATAATATTATATTTAAAATTTTTTAAAATATTAATTTAATAATTTTATCAATATTTCATTACTCATTTGGTGATTATTTATTTACTTTTTAATTTTTTTACTTTTTTTGTAATGGTAAAAACAAATAATGGATTATCCATTAATTTTTGTTAAATAAATACACTGAATGTGTATTGAAGTTATTTATTAATTCAATTGGATATAGAGTGTAATGTAAATTTACGTAAATTCAATCCCAAGAGTGTATAAAACATTTTTTTATTATCAAATTTTCAATGATCATGTGATATATATATGATCAGCTATAATAAATTAGTATAATAAAATTATTATAACGAGAATAAAAAATTTAAAAAATATATTATTTTAGTAAAATATAAAATGATGAAAAAAAAATTTACTGATTTAGTTTAAAGAATATCGTTTTCATTTTTTCATAGTGTAGAATTCTCATGATACAATATGTCCCTTGACTCAACCGCATCAGGGTTTGTATTTTGTCTTGTCTTTTATATTATGTTATACCCAAGAGTAAAAATAACTATATTTTTGTTTTACCCAAAGGGTAACAAAAAAAAAAAAAAAAAAAAAAAAAAGTTGACAGTATATTATGAGTGACAATCAGCATGACGTGACTTTTTTTATCATATATATATTTTTTTTAGATGAAAAATAAAAAAATATTTGTATTGATAAATATGAATTTTTCAATTTAATATATAAAACAACATATTTTATTGAATATAAAATAAAATAATTTTCATATGTTGAATAAATATTAAAAATTTTTAATCAATTTTATTTGAAATTTTTTAATTTAAATATAATTTTTAAGAAAAATTATATTATATAATAAATATTAACCTAAATGTTTTATTCTACTTTATATATATGAAAAAATAAAAAAATAAACCAATAATAATATTAATAATAAGCAAAAAAAAATAATAAAAAAATCAATAGATTATGTGCACAATGACATCAAACTTATATGTCTCATAAATTTTAAAAAAACCATCATAAATAAATATTGTCAATTGAATGAGGATCATTCAGACTATGCACAAACTTTGTAGTAAAGATTTAAAACTTTTTCACATATAATATATATGATTTTGATATATGATACAGATTTAACTGTAAATAACAAAAAATATTATAAAAAAACAATAAAATATTACTGGTCAAGCTTGTTTGAACAAAAAAAAAAAATTGAATTAAAATTTAGATTAAATTTTGTTTAACCTTTTTTTCAAATATAAAATACTCAATGTGATAAAATTAACAGATATATATATTTATAAATTTAATAAAAAATTTTAAAAGATAAAAGATAAATTTTTTTAAATTGAATGATGCATTAGAATATACCTCAAACAAGTAAGCAAAAAAAATTTATATATATAAATGTGTAAATATTTGAAATTCATGAATAAAAAGCCTCATTTCATTTCTATTTTCAATTGATATGCAGTGAAGTAATAAAAAATAATAAATTTGTCATTTTTTTTTTCAACTGGGATAATACAGATGATAAGTCGAATATAGAAAAAATTGGCAAAGATATCAAGAAAAAAATACTCATTTACGCGAAATGTTGAAGAATTTTTGTATGCATGTCACGAATACGATCACGCAAGCCAATGTCTATATAAATGTTCATCGATCGATCATATTTCAAACTATACTAATATTTTTTTCAATACGCAAGCGCATTTCAATATTTATATTAAAAATTAATTTATTAATAAAATTCATTAATTTGTCAACTTGCGTGCGTATATAAAAATATAAACAGTTGAATTTTTATTTTTATTTTCTCAATAAAACCGCAATATAAATTTATAAATTAATATTTAAATAAAAAAATAAAAAATAAATGTTTTATTTTTAAATATCAAACAACATAATATTTATTAAAAATTTAACTATGAAAAAAAATAAATACATATATAAAAATTAATGTAAATTGAATTTTAAAAAATAAGTTTGTTATAATTAAAAAGAGGAAAAGTGAAAAAACCAGAAAAGTTAATTACATTTATAATAAAGTATAAAAATAAAAATAAAATATATATATGAATTTTATATTGAATTTAAAACCACAATAAATGTAATAATATGATGCAAAATGACCACAACGAGACTGGTAAACTAAAGATGTTCATGAAAAGCGAAAATATATATATACACAAGGCGCGTTAGCTCGTATCATCAAAGAATATTTATATATATATATATACACATAAAAGTTGTATGTCTCTATATGTGCACACCTTGCACAAATGCAATTTAAATTAGATAGAAATTTTACATTTATGCCTTCTGGACCGTAAGTCTTATATGTATACCTCAACATGTCATGACCAGACTCGTCGCTTTTCTTTAACAGACGTTCATATACAAACACACACACATGGTGCAACCACTTATGAAATTCAGCGTAAGTTTGACTAAAGCCTTTTTAAATCCTACTCTATTTTAGCTACATGACAATATATAATATATATATATATACTCAAAAATTTATAATAAATATCATTATTCTCTTTGCCATCAGTAAAGAATATTAGCAGAAATTTTTAATCATCATTTTACAAAGTTATTACTGAGTAATCTTTATATTAATTCTCACAATAATTATTATCATTAATAATTATTTTTTTTTTTTAATTTTATATTATATAAGATGAGAATAATGACAGTGAATTTTTATAAATCGTATAATTTTATTTTTATAATAAAAAACTTGTAAATTTTATTTTTTCAAATAACTATATAATGTTGCTTTTCATGTAGACGCAATTTAAATCAATACATGTATTTTTAATATAAAGACATATTATTTATAAACGAATTCCTTATACATCCAAGCAGATAAAATTTTCAAAAAATAAAAATATCAATGACAATTTATTATAATGGTTTTATAATAAATGTGAATAAAGAGAATAGAATAAAAAATATATACTTAAAAGGCTTTTTTATATTTTATTTTTTAAAAAAAATGATATAAGCATATTTGAAAATTGTAATTGGATATTTTCAGTGTTTCTAAAGTATATATGTCAAGTAAAAATATATCGAAATATTGAATATAGATATATTTATTGTATAACCCGTAGGGATATACATATCTCTCTTATTCAGTCATTCAATTGAGTCACTCTTGTGGTCGTAGATACATATTTTTTTATTTTTTATTTTTTTTTTTGCCCCTAGAAATTTATTACTCGTAAAATAACCTGTCAATTTATATCATTTCAATAATATATCATAACATGTTGAGATTAAATTTCTTATGTATATTATTTATATATTTTAGTAAAAAAAAAAAAAAAAAAAAAAAAAAATTTTAAATAGAAAAAACAAATAGTAAATTTTTTAAATTAATAAAAATTATTAATTAAATAATTAAATAATATCAATAAATATATATTTAATTAAATTTTTGATTAAAAAAAAAAAAAAAAAAAAAAACACGTATGTTTGAATAGTTGAAAATTTATACCATACACAGAAAATACGTCCTATACAAATGAACTAGACACGATGATAAATGATAAATGACTTTGTTGAAAATTAGTGGTCGGAATACGCGACTGTGATATAATAGAAAATGTATTTTCTCTCTTTTATATTTATCTTTGTCTGTTTTTCACAGCTCTTGATAGAGTTAGTTCGACCAGAACAAAAGGAGATAAATACGTCTGTGCCTCTTCAACACTTGAAATTACTAGTCCGATTTTGAATGTGGTTTAACCCACTTGAACACGCGACTGTTGTCTATTGGTACTTAAATATATCTATATATATATTCAAGTGCAATGCTTGCAAGTGTGAAATTCTCAAGAACTTCCGGCTAAAATCCCATAAACTTTCTAGTATTTATATAGGAATGAAATATATTGTTATGTTAGTTTATAATTTTATGTATAGTTTTATATTAGAAAAAATTTATTGAATTGTGCATTTAATTTATAATCAATATACAGTTGACACATAATGGTTGATTAATTTTTTCTTTGTATAACAAATATAATAAAGATTATATAGAGAGTAAAAAAAAAAATATGAAAAGTTGATAGACATCATATATAAATTATACACTCGTTTGTAATATTTATTTATAAAATCAAGTAAATTTATGTGGTATTTACACAATCAGATAGTATTGGAAAATAATAATTTTTATGAATAAATATATCACTGATTTGAGAAAGATAAAAGAGAGTAAATCTTTCGTCATACAGCTATCATAAAAGTTAAAAAAAAAAAAAATAAGCCAGGTATATACATGAGAGTTTACGTAAAGTACACAACAAAAGTTGTGTTGTCGATTGCCTTTATATATGTTGACATTTTAAATATGAGGTCGACGTTAAATGTCCATATAAATATATTGGAAAACAACAAGTGCAGTCAACGACCAAAAAAAAATATTGACTAGCATTGAAATATCTACAGATTTCAATAACATAAATTTGTTTTTTTTTTTTTTTTGTGTCAACTATATATATATACTTTCAATGAATCGTATTTTTATGAAAAAAATGTAATTTACAATTTTAGTTTAAATTTTTAGATAAAAAAAAAAAAAAAACTTTGTTAAAATAAAATATTTAAATATTTGACTATTTAATTAAATAACTTACAAATATTTTCAATTAAAATTTGTTATAATTAGTTTTTCAAAATGTATAAAGTTATACAATTTTATTTTATTTTATTTTATATATATGCAATGTATACTTGAATGAGACAATAATATCGATGCTTAAATATTAAGTAATGTTAACAAACACAATAAATGGCCAATAGAGTTGACTAAACTATAAATGAACAAAAGTTAAGGACCAAAGAGAAAACAAACTCTATATATCCAACAGTAGTCTAACCTGTTAAACCACACATATAAAACCACCAAAACTTGATGATATAACTCGATTTGTCTAATTCTACTAGTACCTAACTACTTTTCTCTTTGATTTCTATTTTATCTTTGTAACCCTAAATATTATATCAATTTTTAATTGTTAAATTAACATTAATATTTCAATTAAAATACAAAATTATAAAATTACATTTCTTATTTTTTGTTTAAAAATAAATAGCTAATCAATTAATTATATAAAAAATGATTTATTTTATCATAAATGTAATTATTATAATTTTATATTTTAATAAAAAAAAAATTATAAATTTCAACAATTTAATTTTTATTATTTGATAAATTTTATATTACATTATAAAATATTTATATATATCAAAGTAATATTTTTTTATAATGACATCAAAAAATAGTAATAAATTTTTTTTTTTTACGATAAATTTATAGAAAAGTAATCGAATTTTTTTCTTCTTTTAAATCATTAATCAGCCATGATAAGTTTTCGATAAAAAGTATGACTTAAAGTGATCGTTTTATCATCAATTTAAACTAATTTTTCTAATAATATAAAAAATTATGTTTCATTATCGGATTTCAATTTAAATTATATCAAAGTTTTTATTTTTAATTAAATTAAAACGAGATACATGTTGATTGTATCAAATAAACTCTCATCATTAAAAAATATATTAAAAATAAAATTGATAATGTGTAATTACAAAAATAATGTTGTATTAATTGATCCGGTGTTTGTGGTGTATATTAATTGAAGCATATGTTTACTCGTTAGGACAAAACAAACTGTATTTGTTGACTTGATTTAAAAATGTTTATTTTTGTATTTATTATATATTTTATATATTTACATTGAATATTATGATGTATCCGTCAATGTATATGTTGTTGTGATTAGATGTGTAATATGTTATTCTACATTTTGTCTATCTATATAATAATTATATTCGCAGTCATTGTGTAAATCGTGGTATTTCTGTAAATATACTAGACCAATTTACTAAAATATATACATTCTAAATGTATCGACAAACACTCAGACTATATATATAAAATTAAACATCGATATTATATTGGTAACTTGAAAATTAATTATTTTTTATTAAAAAATTCAAGAGACTATATATACGAGAATTTTAGACATTTATAAAAATATATTTAATTTTAAATAATTAATATTTTAAAATTATTTTACATTGTCTGGGTTTAAAAATAATAAAACAAAGATTAAAAAAAAATAAATAAAAATAACTTTTTTTTATATATATAAATATCAAAGGATTTTTCATATAATTTTGTCTAATTGAAATATTTTATTGATTCGAGTATTAAAATAGACAATTAATTAGTAGCAATTATTAATAGTTAATTTATTAAATTTGACATACTAATTTAAGTTCCAATATAATTTAAAATAATAGATTTTTAATTATATTGAAAAATATAATATAATTAATTTTCAGTTATACATTTAAATTTATCCCTGAATTTTTTAAAAAAATTACGATTCATTATTTTCAATTAATAAAATACTGAAATTTAATAAATGACTTGTATATTTTTAGTATCCAATATATATATAAAAGAAACAACTTGATTCAACTATAAAGCTTATATATATTTTATAAAATTATTAATTAACACTTTAAATTCATTATCACGGTTCGTGACAAGCATAAGTCAAGTCATACCAGTATTATTAATGTTAATATATATATATTTTATTAAAATAGAATATTTTATGTATGCAAGTTATGTTACAAGTATTGTATTTATGATTCAGTCTGAAACAACAATATATTAACATCTATCACATGTATACATATATATACATATTAAACTTGATGTAACATAACTTTTCTCTACTCTTATTTTTTTATAAAAGCTAACTTTTATCGTTCTTTTAAACCACTCATCAACATGTAAGTTCAAAAATGACAGTATAAGTTATGTTGTTGTCGCGTGCCTTCATTATTCTTGTTGAACATAATCTAATATTTTTAATTTTATAAACAAAAAAGTATATATATATATATATATGTAAATAATATACATGAAATTAATTACTTGTATATTGTATATTAATAACTATATATATGTGCACAGATATATAATATTTTTATTAATAATAACATCAAAAATTAAATTTATTTTAAGCTTTTTTTTGTTTCAATTTACTATGTATTTAATCAGATTAAAATATCTCAAGATTTTGTGCTTGAAGTTTTATCTATCTCATATAGATTATTTTCAATTTAATGTTTAAAAATTTTATCAAGTTTTTTATATATCGATAAAAATATATATTGATGCTATTATTATTTTATTATTAATTTTTTTTAGAGCTTTAATATTTGATTATCATTATAAGCAGAATTTAATTGAGTTAATTTAGTATATTTAAAATAATGATATAATTTGTTAATCTTTTATTTTTATTTTAGAAATATAAAACAGATTTAAAAAGTAAATTGTATAAATTTTTTTTTTTTTTTTTTAAATATATGCACTATTTTAAAAAGAAACTGGTAGCTAAGGAAAAAGACGTTGAAAAAGTGAAAAAAGTAATAATAATCATAGAAAAAAATTAATGTAAAACAAAAGAAAAAATAATAAGTATATATATTAAAAAAAAAAAGACCATTATTCTGGCAATTCTTTATCGTCTCGCATATAATTCTCTTGATAGTGCACGTTTGGGTCTATCGTAAATCATATATAACATGACTTTTTTTCAAGTGAGAAAGACATAATAAACAAAAGTTGAAACAGACAAAGAAACAGAAAATAAATGAAAATATGTTGACTGAGAAAAAAATAAATTTTTTCGTTTTATATCGATATATGTGCAGTTAAAAAAATTACAAAGCTTTTGCAAATATATTTTAAATTCAAAAAAGTGGTAAACTTTTTATTGATATCACATCATTTTAAATTTAAAAAAAAAAAAAAAAAAAAAATCTTTATATATTTTTATATACCACTTGAATTTACTCACTCAATTACATTAAAATTTTATATAATTTTATTTAATTTTATTATCCATCAAAGACAACTGTCTTATTTTTTTATTATATATTTATACATTTAAAAAAATAAAAATAAATAAATATAAATATATTAAAATCAGAAAAACTTTACAAGCTAGTTTTCAGAAAAAAAAATTCAAGCATTTTCTATATAAAACCATCAGCAATATACAATCGACAAATGCTGTAGCATAGTCTCAGCAAAATAAAATAAAAAAACGAAAAAAAAATAAGCTTTGTCCATGACAAATTGTTGAAGCTATTTTTTATGATTATGGTTATATGCAGCCAGTTAGGTTAAAACTACCTCGATCGATACAATTGAAATAAATATAAAAAAAATATAAAAAAGATAAAAATAAAAAGTTTTTTAAAAAAAAATTTCAAAAGAATATAAATATAAAATATTTATAAAATAAAAATGTCCTTGTATATATATTACATATATTATCTGCGTGGGTTTGTATATATATATATATATATATATATATGAAATATTGATATGACTAAAGTGAAATTTATCCAAGTGACTTGTGATGAAAAGAACCCTCATCCAATTGCTCCATCAGCGTTTATATAAAATTATATAAATATGCTGTACATAAGCAAAGTTATCCCAAAAAATATTATATGCATTGATAAAATCTTTCCATTTTTATATTGAATTTATATATATATATATTTATCTATTTTCTCTCAAGTTTTTGTTGTTGTTGTTTTATTTTTATTATATTTGAAATACTTTGCTAGGATTTTTTGACACTTGTCATTATTGTTTGTATGAGGATCAAAATGGATTATATATATACCCATAAAATTATGAGATAAATATTATAGGGGAGATATATTCACACATTGTTAATATATATATATCAAGATATATTTCAAAACCATAATTGTGATCCTAAAATTATGCTTACAAAATATATACATCATGTCAGTTAAAATATTATACAGATATATCTCAAATAATAATTTTTATATCAATTTTGGCTAAAAGCCAATTTGTTTATTACTATTATTTTAAATTTGTTGAAATGTGTCTGTATATATTTATATCTATATATTTTTTTTAAATATAAGTTTATATAAAAGACATTATTATTATGATTATTATTATTACATAATCAAAAAAATGATACAATTGATGAAGATTATCAAATTTCATTGAATTTTCAATTTAAATTTGTAAATAAAATAAAATAAAATAAAAAAATATTAATGTAAATATATATACCTATTGATATAATTTTCTTGTGATTTTTATTTTATATTATTTTATAAATTTATATTCATTGTCACTGTCAATGTCAAGAACAGTCACGAGTATCCCTTGTTATAGACACACGTGTCTATTGAATTGTACCTACTGGGGTGTGCATAATTTGAAAGAACAAAAAAAAATATATAAAAAGAATAAAATAAATAAATTGAGTAAAAAAATCAAATTACAATTAGTATAAGGGCAGTCCAACTAGCTCATCTATTCTTCAATCAAATATTCTACTTCGATAAATATTTGATTGTATGCTAAGCTTGTCTATGACAATGTACACATAGATTATTATTATTATTATTGTTATTATTGTGTTTTTTTTTCAAGTATGCTATTGACTTTGATGTTTTATTGACATATTAACAATAGAAATATTTTCAAATAGACCATCGACATCTGGGTATTATATCAAAAAAATAAAATTAAAAAAAAACGAAAAAATTAGTAATTTATTAGAAGAATTCTATAAGAATAATATAAAAAAATCTATTCAAGTTTAATAGAACGTGAAATTAAATATGATGAATTAAATTTTTGTCTAACAAATGTATTTTTTATATTTATTTTTTTTCAAATTGAAAAATAAAAGTCATACAAATTTTTAGAAATTTTTATGTTAAGAAAAATATATTGAAAAAATAATTTTTAATTTTTGTAAACAACAATAGTTAAATTTTTGTAAAATATATAATTTATATAATTTGTAAAAATAGAAAAAAAAAATAAAAAAATGAAATGATGAAATATATAAAGCAAATAACTGAAAATTTTTTTTGACGGTCTTTACATCACCAGTAAAAAGTTTGTTTCAAAAAGTACATAAGAAAAAAACTTGTCAAACATGAATGCAAAACGTGATCTTCTTGGTAAATTTGTATAAAAACAAAAGAAATAAGACATTGAATTTGTAAAAATATACATATGTATATAAAACATGAGTATATTCAATCTAGAAAACATCAAAAATTCAAAGTTGGTGATGACAGCTGATGAAGTAGACACATTGAAACGTGTTCTACATATAAATTTAGTTAAAATATTAAATTATAAATATATTTTTATCTTAAAAATTAAAAAAGTACATAATAAAAAATAAAAACTTAAAAAAAGTTACTTTAATTAAATTATAAAAATGAACAAAATTATAAAACAAACAGAAAATTTTTTATTTTTAAAAGTAAAATTCTAAGAAAAAAAAGTTTTGACGATATCAATTGAATAAAAGATTTTATCAAACAGTTTATATATATATATATTTTTTTTTTTTAATTAAAAAAAAAATCTATTATCTATATATCAAGTTAAAATAAAAATCAATTGAAGAAATTTAAACAATATAAGATGTTGAATCGAAAACATTATCAATTACTTAAATCTATTGATTTGTACTTTTTGAAAAAAAAAAAAAATTTTTATCTCAACTAATCAAATGTAATTTTTTTTTAACAGTTTACATTTTAAAAATATTCAATAGTTTTTCTTTTTATTATTTTTTTTTATCAATTTAATTTTTTTTAACTCAATTTGTTAATGGCATCAAGTGCACTCAAGTAAATTTATATTTAAAAAAAAAAATCCTAACGTAAATTTTAATGTTATTATTATTATCATGTTAAAATAAATTTACTTAAAAACTAATTTCGATTATATATTAATATAATTGAAATTAGTACATGTACAATTAAGACAAGTATATTTTTGTTTTTCTTTTTTAACAAAAACTCATGATGAGTGATAATTAAATACGCCCTTCTTACAAACCAGAATACTCAAATTATCTATATATATATTTTAAATAAAATAAAAGGGGAATAAAATTGATAAATAGACACGTAAAGTAACAATGAGACAAAAAAGAGAGATGACTATATAAAAGGGTGTTTTTTTATGAAATATATAGATGTATAAAGTAGTGATGTATTCAATTCGCTTAAGGGTCAATTGAGATTGTGCTGAGAAAAAAAAAGAAAAAAAATAAAAAGGAAAAACTGTTAAAGAAAATAAAGACTTTGTATCTGCTTTTTTTTCTAAATTGAACTAATACGATATATTTTAAGTGTACGTTCATGGATGGGCATAGAATTATTTTTATTTTTTTATTTTATTTTTTTTTGATCAAATTGAGAAGGGAGACTAGATGCACTGAGCCACATATATATTGTGTTACTATCATATAGCTAGATGTCAGATAATCCAGCAAAAGAACACCACCCGTAAATCAAGCCTGATAGTCGCTAAGCAGATATGCTTTTGTCTAATTTTTTTATTTTATTTTTCTGCCACAAAGTGATATTCACCCACTTTTTTGTTTTATACATACAGCCCCTTGTTCGTTCATAAATTATTTATTTTTTTACTCTTTTTTATAATTTTTTTTTTATTCATTTTTTATTCTTTGTTAATTATTTTTTAATCTATCGCTTCATATTTTTTTTTTCCTTGTTATTGTATATTGCTGATCAAATTATCAATAAAAAAAGATAATAATTAAATTATTTTTGAAAATTAACGCTGGATTTTTTATTTTTTTACTTTTGATGATAATATATTTTGAAGTTTTTAATTTTCTTAGATTTCATTATGATATTAAATGATTTTATTAAATATTATAAAACAAAACAATGAAAATTTATTTTTAATTAAATTATATTTTTAATTTTCTTTTAAATTAAAAATTTTTTTATATTCATAGATAATAATATGAATGAATATTTAAAAAAAATTATCATACTGTCAATAACGAATTTTTTTTTATTTTTTGAAATAAGAATTTACATTTTTTTATTATTATTTTTAAAATAATCAACTATATTTATCATTTGAAAATGAACAAATTAATTTTTAAATAAAACAAAGATTTTGTCAAACTTGACAATTAAATATTTTTTCATTATTAATTATTATTATCAAATTTAATTCAATTATAAAAACTTTCTGACTCTGAATTAAAAAAATAGTAAATTATTAATATTTTAGCGATAAATAATTATAAACATTTGAATGTCAGTCGAATCAATTAGACATGAGATATAATTAGTAATATAATTAGATATAAAATTATCAAAGTTTTATAAAAATTGACAGCTAATTGACATTTTTATTTTCACTTGACAATTAAAAAACTGTATTCAAGACTTTTATGTAACTAAATAATGTATCTAGCACACAATAATAATTTATATCAAAAGTTTCGATAGAAAAAAAAAAAAATGAATAAGATAAATTTTTAATCTTGATGACATGACATTATAATGTTAAACAAAGTATAATTTATATATAAAAAATAATTTAGTTTTAAAAGCAATACAACAAGTATAATATGATAATGAGTATATTGATAAATCTGTATATTATAAAAATTAAAATTTAAACGCATGCAAGATGTATATATACCTATCGTGTATTGTGCAAGTTAACAAAAAAAATAACCCAACTTCCGTTTATATTTACGATACACGTCAAGTTCGCACCGACAAAACTAAAAGACTACTGGTTATACCTAAATTTCTACTCATATTCAATGTATATTTCATAGTTCACAACTTTTACAAGTAAACACGCAAGAATAAATATTTTCATGTTAAATAGCTGACGTTTTATACGTTAACTTTTTTTTTATATATATATATCATATGTATACTCGAGCATAAAGATCATACTGTGATTTAAAATAAAATTATGATACATATTATTATTCATTTTTATTCGTGTTTATATTAAATTGAATTTTATATTATAAATAATATATGTTGTCTTGTGTGTAATTCACTGACAAAAGTTATGAAAATTATAAACCAACGTCATGTTATTTATTTGATAATTTTTAATAATTTTTCATTTTTAAAATTAAATTTTACATCATATTTTTTTATTCAATCAAATATTAATTTATAAAAATTTAATTATTATTGATTTTTAATTTTTCAAAATTTAAAATACTTAAAATATATTTTACATTTAAAAATTTATATTTATTTGAAAAAAATAAAATTTACCATGTTATCTTTTTAATATCAAAAATTGAAATGATAAAATATTAGTAGTAATAAATAAATAATTATTAATATATTTTTCAAGTTTTATTTACTCGACTATTGCGGAATTGATAAAAATTGATTGTTAAGAGTAAATATTTATCTTGAAGAAAAGTCTACAAGTTTATAGTTCAATAATTCTATGTCGATGTTTTTCTATTTTTATTTATTTTTTTATTTTTTTTGTATATATATATGTATTGCACCTGCAATAGATGCTCTATAATTCCCTTGAAACTCTCAATGAATCACCTGATCCCCTACATATATATATATATTGCTAGTGAAACATGACTTGTATTGAGATAAAATACACTGAATTACACAAAACAACATAAAAATATATTTTTAATATAAATAATTCAAACTAAAAATTTGTAAAATAAATTTATTTTTTAATTAATAATTTTATCAATAATAAATTAATACTTGAAAATTTATTAACAATGTATAAATTAATCTTTCAAAAAATTATCAGCTCATGAAATTGAATGAAAAACTCATTTTACTATATCTAGCTTATTTATATACAAAAAAAAAAAAAAAAAAAAGGGATTAATTTTGTAAAAAAAATATTTAAACAAGTAAAATAAATGAAGAAAGAATTTTATATTTTAAAGAGTTTATTTTATTTTATTTATTTTTTTATTTTCTGGCAAAAGCTACTTATGCAATTAAATTATTCAACTGCGTATTTAATTTTTCTAAGTTTTTTCTTGGATAAAATAATAAATAAATAAAAAAATTTAAATTTTAAAATACTAGAGCTTTATTAAATTTAAAAAATAAAATATATATATATTGATAATTTTATCAAGTACATAAAAATATATATAGGTAACTAAGAAAAAATAAAATAAAAAAATAAAATAATTAAGTAAGTGGTTAAAGTGAATATAGAAATTTTGAATAAATTTATCTTTGAATAATAAATTTTTTTTTTTTATTTTTTTTTTTTTTCAAGTAAGCAAAGATATAATTTTAACAAAGATATAATTTTAACAGTGACCAGAATATTTGAATGAGATCTAGTAAAATAGTTAGGGTAAGTCAATTTTGCACTACGTCTTTTCACCTAATCCTGTTTCCCGCTCTATTTCCTAAGAGAGTAGCTCGTTTTACGGTAGCACGATCTTGTTATCGAGGGAGTGGTCCAAATAAAGTGCCATGAAAAAATAAGTCTAACAAAAAAAAATATATAAAAATAAAAATAAAAAATAAAAAATAAAAGTAATAACCATCAGAGAATTTTGTGGATTTTCTGGATTAGGCCCTATCACTCGTAACGATATATATATACGATAGACAAAATACAGACTGTGATTTTTTTAAGTATTTTTTAGATGGATAAAATCAAGAGGATAAAAAAATAAAAAAAAATATATAAATTCGTAAATTATTCGTAGGAGGAACCAAAATTTTTTTATATGTGAAATGAAAAATAACTTGTAAAAAAAATATATATATTTTTTATATAAAAAAAAAAAAAAACTAAATCTACACATATTATTTTATTTTTTGTAAATTTTTTTTTTGTTTTTCTAAAATTTGAGTAATTTAAAAAAAATAAAATTGCATTGCGTCAATTGACTAATACAATAGAAAGTAATTAAAAACTAAAAAATAATCAAATTAAATTTAAAAAAATATATTTTTAATTTTTTGTATAATATTTTTATTTGTTTCAGATAAAGATAAAGATAACTTAAGTATTTTCGTCATTATTTATATATTTACTATCAGATAAAATCAAAGCAAAAGTGATTGATTGAAAATCTACTGAATCTCATGTCAATATATTACTCTTGCTTTGATTTTATGTGATAGTAAACAAATGATGCCTGAAACTAAATATATTATTGCATTTTTTAATATAAAAAACACAAATTATATATTTTTAAAATTCATATGTATAACTTGGATAAATATTAAATAAATATTAAATTTTTAAATAATCATAAATCTAATTTAAACTAAGCAAATATCAAAACTAAATCAATACAACATTTTTTGTTTTTTTCTAAAAAAAAAAAAAATAATCAAACTTTAAAACTATATATATATCTTTTTTTTTTTTTTTTTCTGTATATTTGAGTTATTTTTTTATTTTTTTTCAAGTAAAAATGTATCTTTGATCATGTAAGTGCCGTCATATATATATAGTTTAGGTACATGTGGTATGGCAGATTTAAGCACGGAAGTAAGGCGATCAAATATATGTAAGAATAGGATGGACGTTGTACGTGCCAACACTACTAGCTTGTCGTTTGAACATCGGAAAGTTGCAGGTGTCATTTGATTTATTGAAGCGACAGCTTTTACCGAATACCATCGTATCCGGAAATAGGGATATATAATATGTATATATGTGTATGAGTTTAAACACATTTTATATATAAGTCAGCTTATAGATCCTATGTATATATATATGCAGCTATAAAATTACACTAATATGCATCGATAATTTACAAATATGTTGCAACAATATTAATAGCACTTAATAAGCTGCATCATAATAAATTAATTGACCATATATAATAGACAATAAATATACATATAACATTTTTGTAATTTAAATTTTATATAAAAAAAATCTATAAGTCTTTGAAAAAATAAAGAAAATTGATGGGAAAAAATTTCAAATCAGAACAAACACTTTGAGTAAATAAAAGAAAAAAAAGAAAGAATAAATAAATAAATATAAAAATAAAAAAAAATAGAAACTTGTAAAAATAGAAAAAAAAAAAAAATAAGCAAAGGCACTCGGTCAACCACCAAAGTGGGTACGGTTCATTGGTTCAAGAAAATAGGGTGCAAAAAGAGAAAAAAAAAAAAAAAAAAGTTAAATCTATCCAGTACACCTCAATTTCGTAACCATTTTTTGAGCTTTTGAAACGACAAATCGCTTATGTGCAGTTCAAACAATAAGTGTATATACACACTCACACATGTACATTTGTATATTATAGAAATTCGTTGATAGTGTTATATGAGGGTATATATTATTATAGGGGAAATCAATCGCCAACCCTTGCACTATTACGTACTCCCTTATATTCAGTGTTGCTCTTTTATATATGTATTTATTTATAAGCCTGGATTTGCACAATGAACATACCTTTACAACTAAAATCAACGAATAAATATAAACCAATATAACTGGGTAAATATTAATATATTATATTTAATAGTTTCCACAAAATTTGGCTAATGTTCAGGTGTTCAGACTACTTGTATATTCTAATGAATAAATCAGCTAAATAATTCACCACATCAATTATTTTTTTGACAATACTGTAATTTTTTGGAAATTTTTAAAATAGCAGTTATTCAGTTAATTTATTTAAATTTATTTATATTTTTACAATATCAGACTGATTTTAACTTTAATTATTTTTTTTAAAGTTTAAAATTATTCAACAATTATTTATGCACGCATTAATATTGTTAATAATGAAATAATATTATTGATTATCAACTACTAGCAATTATAAATGCATGATAATTATAATAACTACACACATAAACATACAATAGGTTATAGTAATAATCGATTCTAATATAATAACAACACAAATTATCAAATTACTACTTTTACAAATAAAAACTATATTCAAATAATTTCATAAAAAAAAAACAAACAAATAAACAGTATTTTAAATCATCTTTAAATTATTCAGTTTTAATTGTTAAAAAAAATTTATAAAATTAATTTTCAAAATCAAAGTTATAAAAAAAAAAAAAAAACTACTTTATTAAGTATTAACAATTAAACAAATTTTTCAATCAAAATAATTATAAATTTATTTTCATAAATATTTTGGTATTAAAATTCAACTGGATATATATATATCAAATGAGTTTATTTATATAATAATGTTTATGGTTGACATAAATATTAAAAAAAAAAAAATTAATTATTCATGTGTTTAAGAGATATATATAATAAAAAATTAAATATCAACATGCCAATGTATTAAACAACGTACAAATTTAAATTAGAGTAATTAAATGTGGTGACACGCAAAACTGTAATCATGAACTTGTCTCTCTCATTTATGTTTTTTTAACCCATTTCTTTTTTGTTTGTTTTTTTTTTTTAATATGTCTATCCCTCTGTGACATGGGGTTGCCACATAAAATATATATATATTATATTCAATTCAATAATTTGCATTAATAAATATAAAATACTATAATAATTTTCTGTCATGTATATCAGTATCATTATTCTGTATTGATAATTTAAAATATATAAACACAATTTCAACTCCAACTAATGTGTTGCATTAATATTCAAAAAATTAAAAAAATTAAAATATCATCTTTTAAAATTTATGCTCTGATAAATAAATAAAATAATATCAGATGAAAATAATAAAAAATAAAAAAAAAAAGTTAAAAATTAAAACAATGCAAAATAATAATAAAAAATAGTTCAATGAAAAAACTAAAGATTGTAAAGCTCTTTTTAAAATTTATAGATAAAGCATACTTTTTTTTAAAAAAAGTATGTAATTTTTTTTTCATTTTTTATATTTTATAGTTTAAAATTTTTTCATATAGTAGAATATATTGATTTGTCGACTCTTCGTATAGTTTTGTATATTAAATTTTTTCATGTATTTGAATTTTATTAAAATATTTTGTTTTTTTTTTTTTTAAATTTTTTCAGGAAATTTTTTTTGTGTATTTGAAAATGATTGGTAAATATATATATTTCTCAATACTAACTTACATAATTTTTCTCGGACATCAATGTAATTCCACGGGGTAAACTTACAATCATACACGAGGGAGTACTTTTAAAGTGGCGTGTAAATTTATAGTATTAAAAAATTGTTTGGAGAATTTAAAAAAATGTAAAATAAAAATGGGATAATGCCAGAAGCATTAAGAAGTTAAATTTCACAGTAATATATATGCATGAATAAAAAAAATATATAAATAAATCAATATAAATATTAAAATAAAATAAAAAATATTACCAACTTTATGTATGTAAATATATTTTACAATATTTTATCAAAAAATATTAAAACAAAAAAAAGTTAATTAAAAAGAAAAATAAAAACTTATAATTAAAATTATAAAACTCAAACAGAGATAGCTTTTTTTTTTTTTTATACTCGTTAAAAAATATAAAGATAACACGAAAATAAAAATGAGTATTTATAGATAAAAATAAAAGTTAAAAAATGATACTATATATAATAATAAAAAAATCAAGAGATAATTTTATCACAATTGAAATAAAAATAACTCATTAGTTATTATTAAATTAAAAAAAAAAATTAATCAAAAGTGATGAAATCTAGCAATAAAGTAGATATTGAAATAATAATTTTAGTGGTATAAAATTATCTTTTTTAATTAAATTAAGAAAATTATTAAATGGATATGAATAATTTTTCCTGAATATCTAAATATTGTAACAGCTAATTATACAAAATTTTTTCAAATAAAAAATAATGAATGATAATATGGGTTAAAAATAAATTGAAAAAAAAATTGAATACATTCAGATTCATTGAATACTGTTGTAGTATTTTCAAGATGATGAAAAGATATAACAATTGTAATGAAAAGATTTTAACGAGTAATTGTATAATAATTTTTTTGGTAATAATTTACTTTCATTGTTGAGAGATAAATTGTTTATCTATAAAATGATAAATATATTAATATTTTATCACAATTTAAGAGATCAAAAAAAAAAAAAGATATTGAATTATTATTTTAAAAAAATATAAATATTAGATGATTTGAATGCCATGTAAGTTTTATAAAAAAACAAAGTATAAAAATAAAGCAATTAATAGACTAAAATTAGGTAAATTATATAAATTATGTTGTAAGTGAATTGATGAATAAATAAAAATAAATTTAGCCATTACTATTATGAATCATGAAAAATTCATAGTTGTGTAATTTAGTATAATCAACTAGGTTTATGTTGACCTCGAGTAATTGCAATAATAGAGAATAGTATAGTATTTTAGTAGATTTATTAATCCAATGCACAAATTGAGATTAAAATTGGCTTATCAACAAGTCACACATTTTTGTTTTTAAATTATATAAAATAATTGTTAAATATAAATATGAATGTATAATAAATTATGCAATTTTATTACTGTCAAGATCAATTAAATATATTATTATACATTTGTCATAATAAAACCAATAATAATTATTAAAAATATATTATTCAATTGAATATATAAATATTACAAATACATTATCATTAAAATTGTTTCAAATTAAATATTTATATTTAATTGAAAAAAAAAAAAATAACAAAAAAATACTAATTAATTTGAATTAAAGTTTTATAAATGTATTTTTTTTTTTATTTTTATATACTGTGTGTATATTTAAAAAAAAATACTAATAATACTAATAATATAATGATATAAAAATTTATATAATGATTTGAGTTTAAATATTAAACTCACCAAATACACGACCAGTTGATGCAGTCTTAATCAGAAACCATATAAGATATGCATGAATAATCCAATCTTGACGGTTCACAATCATGTTGGAAAAAGTTTTACTTGACTTTCAAGCCAAACACAAGTTGTACCACAATAGCCACCACAATCAAAATCGATTAATACTGATTTGATAAATGGTATATAGCTTATTTTAGAGGTTATATTCAACGGGTTGTATATAAAACTACGCATCACTATGATCAAAGTTTTACCTTAAACTTTTGTACTATCAAACTTTGTGGTTGCATTGTTTAAAATTCTATTATATAATAGAATTAGTAAAAACTTTTATATATTCTTTTAAAAAATTATTAACAATTAAAGTATATATATAAATATTTAATAGTTGATATATTAAAATGAATTAATAAATCAATATACATAATAAATTTTTTTGAATTTAATATTATGAATATATTTATCAAATATGTATATTAAATTTAATATAGGATCCATTTAATTAGTTTGATTAAATATTTTATCAATATTAAAATAAACGTCAGTATTAATAATTCACATTTTGATTAAATACATTTGTCAATATGTCATCAAAATAAACAATGACAACACAAAAGTGTATCAAAGTAAATTGTGTATATGCAAGTCAAGTATTTCCGTATTTAATTGATTATTTACATATGCACATATGCATATAATACACAAACTAAAAAAATATTAAACACAAATAATAAAATAATATAAAAAAAAATATATATAAATACACAAATCTGCACTTGGATATATACACATATACACTTTTAAAACTTTATTTATTTGAAGCAACGCTTTATTTATTTGATTATTTATTTAAACTTTTTATTTATTTTTTAATTAATAAACAATTTTATTAAATTATATCGCAATATAATATTTTTTAATATAAATATTTATATAATTTTCATTAAATAAAATAATAAAATTTTTATGTTTTTTTATCAAAATAAATATCACTAACTTGTTGACAATAATTATCCATTTTGTGGTGTTACATCACGTATTTTCAACATTTTGTATTGTATTTATATATATATACTATTTGGACTTTAAAGTGTGGTTTTCTAGTTTCTACAATTCAATTTAATATAAATACATGTATATAGTACATATATATATATATATAAAGTTTGAAAACGACGTGACCTCAGTTTATGTATAAGTTGAAGATTCGACTTATACCATACACTGAGATTAAGTTTACTTATCACAGCACTATGTTTAAATAAAGTTGTAACAGTATCTACGTGAACAGACACTTTACTTATAACAAAAGAAACTGTACATTTACTGTGACAAAAGTTTCATTACTGCATTGCCAAAATATAATCATTGTCGTTAATAACAATAATACAATTGACAGAACAAAAAAAAAATACTAAAGTTTTGATTGTAAATTTTTTAACGTAATTTTATCAATTAAATTTTCATAAAAAAAAAAAAAAAACACACACACACGTGTTAATTAATTTTTTATATTTTTAATTAAAAACTAATTTTAGACAGTGAAAAATAAAATTGTCTTTGAAATACACATGAGAGTGGGTTAACATCACACGAATGATACAGACTGAGTGTAAGAAGAATCATCAGTCGTTTGACCGGTTTCAAATAATATTCCACATGAAATAAAAAAATAAAAAAAAATTATTTTTTAAAAAAATAAAAAAGTTGTTTGATGATGGTTGTCGTTTAAAATTTTTTTTTCAACACATTCACCGAGGACAACCAGTGTGATGATGATAAAATAAATATATATATTTTCGACACTCACAATAATCACAGTGACATTGAATTACACATGAAATATAATCCATAAATAAATTGAAATATTATTTTAAATAAATAATAATTTTCAAGTAATAATAATTATATATTTTCAACAAAAAAAAAATATTATATATTTAAAAAATGTATTTAATTTGATTTAATTTTATGAGTTTTTTACAGAAAATTTTGGATAAATTTATGATTGATATTATATTGTACAATGAGAGTGTGATCACAACCGAATCACAATTCATACTGGTACGCCATCAAGCGTTGATGAAATTTACCAAACTATCCTCACCATCCCTTTGCCTATGATTTTCTCTCTCATAGCTAAAATTTTGTAGAGATATAGATAAATTTCTCCACCCGCGCATACAAACTTGGCGCGCATTAAATTCAATATCCATGAAGAAGGGATGTTTTGTATATATATATATATATATTTAATAATGTGCGCAAGTCCACAAAACAACAGGGATGTTTTTTACTACCCCTCTTTGTATTTTGTATATTCATTTTTAACATTGAATTTTCAGTACGTTGATGTGCAGAAAAAAAAAATAATAAAAAAAAAAGATTTTTAATAAAAAAATATATATAAGTATATATGATAAAAATATTTCACTGCTCTTTAAAATTTTAATCATCTGTTTTTTTTTTTATATGTATATTATTCTTAATTATGCAGTACGTCACTTTGTAATTTGCAATTACTTTTAATTATTGGCAATTAAATATATCCGGTTATAATGCATTTTGAGTTTATTACTCGTGTGATTATAGCCATATGCGTATATAATATCATGAAAAATTTTAATAAAATATTATTTTTGTGTTTTATAAATAACCATTATTCAATTAAATATCACAAAAAAAAATTTCAAGTTTATTTAATTTTACTTTTAATTACTGCTATTGCGGTAAATAATATTTACTAATTATAAGTTTGTCAATTAAACAAATATAGTAGATGGAAAATTTGTACGACATATAATTAATTGAAATATTATAAAATTCAAGTATTTTAACAAAAAATAATTTACATAAAAAATGAGTTATTATGATGAAAAAAAAAAAAATAAAGTATAGAATTTAAAATAATTGATTAGCACACGAGACAGTACAAATGAGACAATGAAATAAAGTAAATGTAATTCGTTGGTATTCGTTACAGTTTGATAAAATTAGTTTCTACATTGTGTGTATGTTGAGTTACAAGGGAATATATATAGCTGAAATTGAAACTGTGCACATTTTCAAGTGGGGTCATACTATGGGCCATCTAATCCAATGTTTTACAAGTTTACTGATTGCAGCAAAACACGTTGAGAGAGTGAGTTTATTTCTAACATTTTATTTTTCGAAAAACAATGTTTCTAAAAATTAATTTTCTACAAACATCAAATTGGCTTGTCAAAAAATTTGATAAATTTAAAAAATATGTTTTATTTTTTCAACTAATTTTCATTTGAACAAAATTTGAACATTGTCATTTGTCAGTTGACAAGTTGCTACAATAAAATAAAATACCAAGTTTACGTTGTCATTTTTTTTTTGGAACAGGTCAACTAAATTTTTTTTAATATCCACTCATCATTTTTATGATATTAAAAGTATAATAAAATCTATTCAAGATAAAATTTCATATAATATGTATATGTACAAGACTTGAAAGGATACACTTAAACGATGTAATAATTTTAAAAAAATCTGTACCATTAATCGCTAAGAAAATACCTTGAGGCAATTTTTTTTCATATATATATAATTTTGAGCTTTTTATTTATTTTTTCATCTGAATAATAGTACATTAGGCAAATGACCAAACCACCCCCAATGGGAATTGTGTACGCGTATAAAAGATACAACAATGTGTCCCGTTACAATCTTTAGTCCCCAATGAAATTCTACCTGGTGCAGTTATTTATCACTTTTTTTTGTGGCCTCATGGCGTTATGCAAAAGTGGTATATCCCAGTGCGACTATTTTGCCTTCTGGTTATAAGAAGAAAGAAATTCAACAATTTAAAATAGCAAAAGAATTTTTTTATTTACTTTTTTTTTTTTTCGTTTCATGGAAAGTAGAATCAGTTTTTACTGTGAATTTAGATATCATCGCATATATATATTTGTGAAAAATAATATGCTTGAATATCGTTGAATGTGGACATATTCATAATGCAATATATAACCTCAGGCAAACTATAACACACATTTATTTAATAGAGATATTTTATGTGTGTATATGAAAATAAAAAAAATTAATAAATAAAATACTAAATAAACATTGTGTTTATATTTAATAATAAAATTTTCTTAGTATATAATTTTTTAAATTTAATAATAATAATAATAATGTATATTTTTTAATACAAAAAATAAAAAATAATTAATTATTGAATATTTTATTGTAGATGTTATTATAATCCAATAAATTTTCATTCAATGTGATGTATACAAATTGTAGCATCAATTGAATAACCCAAATGTAGAAACAACTGTAAATTACAAAACTTAATAATATTTGATTTAAACTATTATTAATTTCCTTACTCAAAGTATATATGTTTGATGTTTTATGTACATACAAGAATTTAATTAAACCAAATAACAAATAACATCCTAATTATATCTGTCAAAAATATATTATAATAATAAATAATAATTATTATTTGTTATTTTTTTGTTGCACTGGTTTAGAAAAGACAAATGGGTAAGATTTAGTAAGCGTAAATTTGCAAATCCACAATTCACATTTTATCGTATTATTTGAAGGACAGATGTGGGCGACTGTTGTATAAACCCTCATAGCCTCATGTGTATGCAATATATTTATTTATTTATTTATTTAAAAAAGTACACGAGAGATGTGACTATAATTTTTTTCAAAACTATATATACGTTATACGACTCAGACTGTCAAGCAACATTGCTGTCTAAAAGTAAGCTTGCAATATTTACACCGGTTTATCTTTGATTTATGCGAATTTTTTTTTATATATATATTTTTTTTTCTTATATTATATTACTTTTCATTATTTTTTTTAAAACTGGATATGACACTAGAACTTTGTGGAATAATATACGTCTGTATGATTGTGATGATTATGATAAGAGAGATTTTGAAAATGAATATACAAGCATATGTGAAATTATAATAATGCGAATATAATATTAAATAATATTATTTGTAAAATAAATTTACAACAATTGTATACATATATCCACATATATTATTTATATGTGGATATGTTTTGGAGTATAATACCTTGTCTTTTGTATTTACCACAATTTCACATTAAATTTTCGCACAAAGTTGGTGGTGGTGGTTGTTATAAGGAGTAAGAACTTACTGAATTTGCAACACTGGCATAAAATTGTATATATATATACAACTTTAAAGACGATTGTCTCGTATGCCCTGTGGCTGGATACCAATGTCTTGAACGTAAGTTGATGATAAACCCCGTGAGACTATGAAACTGAAATGCTCCTTGCATCACGTACCCTTATGTATTTAATGTATTCGATATATATACTAATGCCCAGGGGCATATCAACACCCCATGTATATAGCTCTGTCAGTTTTTAAATTGAACTAAATATATTCGTTTATAATAATTTTTATATGATATAGGTATATCTATTTTTTATTTTTATTTTACATTTAAAAATAAATATTCTGTGCGGGTTATTATTATATAAATTTTTATAAAATTTCATCAATTAATTTTTGAAATTAATAATAATAATGAAATGAAAAATAATCTTTTCACTACGAATATAGATTATACTTTAAACAAAATATGTTTTAAATATGTTTTAAATAGATTGAAATAAGTTTATTTGAATTTAAAAATTATTAAATTCACTAGATTTTTTTTTATCTAAAAATCATTTATAATGACTCAAATTTGAATCAATGTCAAATTTTTTTTTAAACATTGTATATATAAATATATCATTGTATTAT